>PVKM010018311.1:0-25177 GCA_004027735.1 Carollia perspicillata
TAATATGACACTAACATCTCATCTCCTGGATTGATTTTTTTCAATTGGATTTGATGAATACTGACCAGATAAATATTTAATGTTTTTGTATTTTGGATACTAATATAATAGAGTAAGACACAAATGCTGTATAAAGGCAATCTGAGCTGTTAACCTTTAGTCTGTACAAAACAGAAGGGGGAATCATTTAAAATGGAAGATCAAGAGCTGAGTTTTCAGCTTTCTTTTTACTGTTCTAAAATTTAAAACCAAACAAATATATAAAATAGCATTCTATGATCTTATGGAAGAAGCCTACTATAAGAATCACATCACATAATTTTATGTGTGTTACAAATATTAATAAGTATTTTACTGACAAGCAAGAGAACATGTCATGATAAATTACCTCGCTACAATAAAAACGTTCCAAGAGGCTCAGGTCCCATTTTCCCATTCATTACTGGGGCACGGCTTACTCTGATTCTATTGCTGTGGTGGGAGCACGCACTGTGCAGGCAAATAACAAGGAGGGGAAGAAGGTATAAGAATCAGTAAAAAAAACAGTGGTCCATGTGTTAGAATAACCATACAGGTAAAAAGTTATGAAAGCCAGAGCCAGGACTGGAGAAGAAAGAACTGGTTCCAAGTGAGGCATTGCCCACTCCTGATGGCTGCAACCAGAACTGCCTGAGGCGTTTGGGACTGGGCTCTGGGCAATCTCTGAAGGACCCAGAAAGGCCTCCTCTGAGATAGAGACGCAGCTATTGAACTTTTGCTACCCAGAGAGTCCTGAAGCCAGAAGAAGACAGGACCAGCCACAGAAGAGCGTGCCCAGGCTTCTATTCTCCCAACCTCGTGGACTGGACCTGGAGAAGTTAGAAACCAGCACAGCTGAGAAGCCGGGCACGGAAAGGAAAAGGAACACTGATGACAGCCAGACCCGCTCCCCCACTTCAGGCTTTCCTGCTGGAAAAACTCAAGCCTTGGAAAGAGGAAAATTTTAACTTTGAATGAAATACAGAAATTTAATTAATATACCTGGTAGGGAATTAAAATTGCTGAAACAGAACTGTTTCTGTGTCTAAAGGTAACCACAAGATACCTAATCATCTAATAATTAATAGCTAGAACATTTATGAGACAGCTACACTTTCATCCAAAAAGCAGGAAAAAGGCCAATCATATACCAGGTTTAAATGGACAGTTGGAAAAAATTAAATTTGTATTCTGTTTACATCTTAATGAGTGTAGCTCATGCAAGAAATCGAAAATAAAAGTAAGACACTCTAAAAGGGAAAGAGGTTAGCATAGAAAGAGAGCCAAAAAGAACTTCTGGAAATGAAAAATTGAGTCATTGAAATTAGAAAAACATTCAATTAACCCCTTAAGCGAATATTTAAAAACAGCTAAAGAGAGAATTAATGAGCTGAGCGATGTATCGAAAGAAGTTCACCAGGCTGCAGCGGAAAGGGAAAAGGGGACTGCAGGTATGAGGCAGAGGTTAGGAGATACGGCAAGAAGAGCCAGATGGGGTGACATATTTCTAATCAGCTTCAGAAATCAAGATGAGAGAATGGGTAGAAGGAAATAATATTTTTAAAAAACAAATATCTCAGCATTTTTCAGAATTGAAGAAAGACATGAATATTTTTCATGAATTTTTTGACATCAAATTATATTATCAATTTATAAATGATACTTCATAATGCATTAAATATTAAGATGAATATACCCTGACATAGCAGACCAATTTTCTCTCAATGTATCATCAATTTATTTATTTTTTCCTTTTTTTATTACTGTGCAATTACGATTGTCCTCATTTCCCCCCCATTACTCTCCCCGCCCTACCCACCCCAACCTCCCGCATTCAGTCCTCCCCCACACCTATTGTCTTTGTCCATGGGTCCTTTATTTGTGTTCCTTGGTGACCTTTCCCCTGCTGTGTCCTATTGTCTCCCTCCCTCTTCCCCTCTGGTTACTGTCAGTTTGTTCTTTATTTCAACGTCTCTAGTTATATTTTGCTTGCTCATTTGTTTTGCTGATTAGGTTTCACTTATAGGTGAGGGCATACAGTGTTTTTCCCTCACTGCCTGGCTTATTTCACTCAGCACAATGCTCTCCAGTTCCATCCATGCTGTCATGAAGGGTAGGAGCTCCTTTTTTCTCTCTGCTATGTAATATTCCACGGTGTAAATGTACCACTTTTTGATCCACTCATTTACTGATGGGCACTTAGAAAATTTTTTTGATCCCAGAACTACAATGACCTCAAACAATTAAAAATTTAAAATACACACATGCACACAATGAAGTATTAAACACTAATAAATCTATAAAGCAACCAGTAAGAACTGACAGATCACTTAGACTGGTAACACTTAACAACAGAGACCCACAGAAAGACCCTTACAAAGTGTTGAAGGAAAATAGTGGGCAACCTAGGATTTAATTTTCAGCTAAAGAATTATTGAAAACTGAGGGTGAAACAATGGTATTTTTTTAGACGAAGACTGAGGCTCAATAAAAGAGCTACCAAAGAAGGAAGGATATTCAACCCAAAAAGAAGAAGTAGCTTGCAAAAAGTCCTTTTACTAAGGTAAATGGTAAAAACATGAGTAGACCTGAATAAACATTCCCCATGCCAGACAAGAAGTAAAAAATAACAATTTAGGAGGAAAGGAGATGGAAAAAGGAACTAAAATACTAGACAAGAAAAACATGTAAGACAGAATAAATGAAGACCGAGGGTGACCTGAGACAAAAGATCTAGGACTCTTAAATTATTGAAGAGTAGCACAGAGATTCTCATCAACGGTTGGGAACTGCTCTGTCTGGTTTCAGGAGTTGTAACTGCACCCCCCACCCTGTGGCTAAGGCTCAGTGAGCGACCTCTGGACTGTGAGCCACTGAGGAGACAAAGCTTATCTCCCTGGCAGGAGTGCTGCTTCTGCCATCTCTGGCCCCCAATGCTTGGTCGGTTAGTCCATGACAGTACAACCCCTCAGAGGCAACACAAGCCAGACACGATCACTTGGGAGACCATCAAGGTAGGACTCGGGGGGATTGCAGCAAAGTGAGGACAAAAGACCCTCATCCCCACCGGCTATTTTGACATAGTCCGAGTCCCCTTTCCATCTGGGAGAAGCACTTCCTGGCTCTAATCCATTTAAGCCTGAATCTATGACGGTGAGGGGGTGGATTCGGTTAAACAGGCATAAGAAAGATTTTGTAAAATCCTGTGAAGCCTGCTTTGCTAAGAGTGCTCTCATCCATATGATAAGGGTCCAGGCAAGAAGTGAGTATGTCTCTTAAAGTTTTTTGTAACCCCTTTACCTGACAGATACTGACTCAGATTAAGCCCTCAGATTTCTTTGAAATGTTATCTATTGTTCGATCCTTACTGCCTGACATTGATTGATGAGCTTTACCTGTATCCCTGTGTGTTACAAACTTAATAAATACCATTGAGGTAAGGACTGGTGGCCTTTCTCCCTTGAGAGACTAGCTCCTTTCCTCCCCAAGCAGATCATGTCTTGTTAGCATTATGTTCATCTGTGGCGGACGGATGGGCCCTGCGGGTGGAGCCCCCCACCCCCACAATTAACTTCAGTTTTTCTAATTTAGGTAAAAAGTTACAAGTACATACTAAAAGAAAAGAAACAGAAAGGCATAAAGAAAAACTCCATTAACCCACCAGAAGGAAGGGCAAAGGGAAAGAAACAAGAAAAAAAGAGCATGATACATGGAAAACACAAATATATCTGTTATCACAGTGATGTAAACAAAATAAATGAATCTCTTCAAAGATAGAGATTCTGCACAGTAATTGAACCAACAAACCCAGCTACATACTATGTGAATGAGATATATTTAAGTCATAATGATAAGCAATATAAACTAAGCAAATAACAACAACAAAAGAGCCTGTGTAACTCAATTGCTATCAAATGAAAGAGATCGTAAGGCAAAAAGTGCTATGCGGGATGAAGACAATCACCACATGTACAAAAGAAATAATTCTCCAGGAAGCTACTCTGTAAAAAGCAGACTTTTGTCTATAAAGCTTCTCTCAAAACTTCAACCCTTCAGAGAAGTAGTCTAATCCCACCTCCCAAATAGATCAGATCTAGAACTTTTAGGTTTGGTTCTTTTCTCTCTCTTCTTTTTAATTAATCCCATGACAATCTAAAGGGTTTGAAGACACTGAAAATTTTTTAATTGTCAAAGCAAAAAGATTTCTGACTGCAAACAGCAGCGAAAGGAATTATAGATTTGAATAAGGGTTATTTGCAGGTTGAGAACACTGACTCCAGTGTATTAGCAATTATATTAAATATTAAATATTATAAAATAAATGGAAATTTCCAGGCAGAACCGTAGGTTGTTTCAGAGAGTGTGTTCCTCATATGCCAGGTTTCAGATACATTTCTTACAATGCATGGGCATTTCAGTTAACTTTAGTTTTTCTGTTTGTGAAAGAATATCATTTCACTACATATAAAATAAGGATAATAGAACTTGCTCTACCTAGTGAAGGATTATTGTGAGAGTAAAACTAAATAACACATGAGAAAGCCTTTTGCAAACTTTTTAGCACCATGTCAGTGTAAGGCTCTACTATGCATCCATGGTCTTAGGATGGATTGTTAGTATTAAAAAGCTCTCCCCACTATCTCTTGAACAAGCTCACCAATCCTCAATGATCTGTTATTGTGCTTTATCTAATCTTCAAACTACTCCCACTCAGTTATTTACACAAATCCAAGCACAGCCCACTGAAACAGTTCTCAGCACTCCCCTTTCTCTCATTGGACACGCACAGTGAGAGCTGTGTGCGCACCTAAAGAGAAGGAACTGCATTTCAGTGTTTAAACAAACGTATTTTCTCAGTAATGGGTTTTCTAGCTCTTGTAAGCATAACTAGAATGTCTTGCCATACTTTGCTACAGTCTGATCCATTACGCTTATTTAGGTAACCCTGAACTCTTGAGGTGGAGGATATTAATCTGGTAAAAAAAAAATTCAAAATTGTAGTGAAAAGGGGTTGAGATAGAATACACAGTGAATATGATACAGCAACATCCCCTCCCAAGGCCATGGCCTTCCTCTCCTGTTGGGTCCATGGCCACACATGCATTAGCTGCAGAAACAGTAAGGGTTATGAAGGCAGGCAGACCTGTCACAAAGCTGAGCGAGTAAAGGCAAGTTACTTCATCTCCATGAGTCTTTATCTTCTTGTCTATAAAATATGGGTATGATGTGGTTCCATTTATTTATTTTTTCTTTTGTTTCCCTTGCCTGGGGAAATACATCTGATAAAATATTGCTACGAGCAATGTCCAAGATTTTGCTATGTTTTTTTCTATGGCTGTTATGGTTTCTGGTCTCACATTTTAGTCTTTGATACATTTTGAATTTATTCTTGTGTGTGGTGTAAGAAGGTGGTCCAGTTTCATTTTTCTGCAAGTATCTGTCCAATTTTCTCAACACCATTTATTGAATAAGCTATCTTTAGTCCATTGTGTGTACTTGCTTCCTCTGTTGAATATTAATCGGTGTGGGTTTAGTTCAGGGCTCTCTATTCTGTTCCATTGATCTATGTGTCTGTTTTTATGCCAGTACCATGCTGTTTTGATTACTATGGTCTTACAGCATATTCTAATATTAGGTAGTATGATGCTTCCAACTTTGTTCATCAAACTAAAAGGTTTTGCAAAGGAAAAGAAATCATCAACAAAATAAAAGACAACCCACAGAATGGGAGGACATATTCACCAATATATCAGTTTTGATATAGTGCTTATCAGTGCTGAGAATTGATAAGAAGGAGTTTTGTCCAAAATTTATAAAGAACTTGGAAAACTTGACACCAAAAAACCAAACAACCCTATTAAAAAATGGGCAAAAAACCTGAATAGACACTTCTCCGAAAAGGACATTCAGATGGCCAATAGACTTATGAAATGATGCTCAATGTCACAAATCATTAGAGAAATGCTAATTAAAACCACAATGAGATATCATCTCACACCTGTCAGAATGGCTGTCATCAACAAATCAACAAACAACAAGTGCTGGCAAGGGTGTAGGGAAAGGGGAACCCTTTTGTACTGTCAGTGGGAAAGCAGATTGGTGTAGCCACTGCAGAAAGCAGTATGAAAATAAATCAGAAAATTAAAGATAGATTTGCCTTTTGACCCAGCTTTCCTACTTCTGGGAATATACCTGAAGGAACCCAAAACACTAATTTGAAGGAACATAAGCACCCTTATGTTCATTGTGCATTATTTACACTTGCCAAGATACAGAAGCACCCCATGTGTCCATCAATAGATGAGTGGATAAAACAACCGTGGCACATTTACACAATGGAATACTACTCAGCAATAAAAAAGAAGAAAATTTTACCCTTTGCAACGGTATAGATGGACCTGGAGAACATTAGGCTAAGTGAAATAAGCCAGTCAGAGAAAGATAAATACCATATGATTTCACTCGTATGTGGAATCTAATGAACAAACTGAACTAACAGAAAAATGGGGACAGACTCATAGATGGGGAGCAGGATGACAGCTGGGAGGGGGGAGATAAGGGGGTGGAGGGATTGAGCAAAATGGAAAAAGGACTCATGGACATGGACTACAATGTGGTGATTGCTGAGGGGAGGAGGGTCTAAGGGGACTAAGTGATAATAAAAATAGAATGAAATCAATAAAAAAATCAATAAAATAAAATATGTGTCAGAAAACCTACTAATCAGAGTGTTCAGCCTACTGCTCAGTCTGTCTGCTCTTGCACTGAGGGAGACAGGACCCGCCTGTAAGCTCCCACTGAGACCTCTCGTTCTCACACTTCACTTTCAACTACCTATTTTCAGCCCTCTGTTTCTCATGCCTCTGTGGAGTGTCAATCAACTTACTAGTAATGAGCCAATTCTTCTGCCTTTGTATGCATCCCTTTACCCATATCTTCTAAATGCTGGAATCACCCAGAATCATCACAGCTGCAATGTCATTCCCTATGACGAGGACACTTTTCCAGGTCACCAGTAGATATCTTCGGCACCCGGGCCACCACCTTTCATCTGTACCCCACCTGCCACTCAGGATAGATCCTCTTCACCCACGAGCAACCAGGAAGCCAGTCCCAAATCTCCATGTACCATTGTTTTCTCCAGCCTCTTTTGGTATCCTTTTGTGCTAGTGCAGACCCTCCAAGAAGCAGGCTACCAAGAAGCAGCCACCAAGAGAACTTGGGGCGGGGAGAATCCACTGAAGGAAAAAGGGAGTGAGCTGGGGGCAGCAGGGCGGGCTGTCAGACTGTGCTGCAGGCCTCACCTCGAAGGAACAGAGTAAAAGACGCAGAATTGGGTTCGAGAGTCTCAGATGCAGCACGGTTCTGGGAGGGACTCAGCCAGGTTGACAGGAGTCCATCGGAGGGGCCTCCTGTCTGTCAGGACCCAGCTTGCCTCAGGATCACTGTTGCAGTTACTCATTGGCTGAGAGCAGCCAATGGGAAGTGCGGCCTCCGCGCAGGACTGTAAGCCCAGCAGCTGCCAGTTTATGGTTCTCACTGCAGGGGATCTGAGCCCCGCATTTTTATGACCACCACAATGATGGAGAAAGCAGACAACATCCTACCTGGGCAACCAAACTAAATATCACCCACGAGGAGCTCACCAGTATCACGTGCCAATATACGATGCCCAGAGGGGGGACACCACAGTGTTTCTGTGGTGTTCCGGCCAGAAATGCATGACCTGAACCTATTCACTAGGAAAGATCAACAAACTCAAACTAAAGAGCTCTCTGTAAAATAATGACCAGTATTTTTTAAAAATCTCGGTGTCATAAAGAAAAAGAAGGGCTGAGGAAGTGTTCCAGATGAAAGCAAACTAGGGAGGTGTGACCATGAAATTCAGCAGTGTCCCTGGTTTGGGTCCTGTACCGGGGAGGAAAGGACGCTGTAACCAGAGTTACTGAGACCACTGAAGAAACTGGGTATGGGCTAGAGATGTGACCCCCCCCAAAAAAAAAAGCATTGTATCAATGGTAAATTCCCCAAGTGTGATTACTGTGATGTGATTTTATAACCGACTTTTTTTCTTTTGCACAAACCCCCTTAAGGGAAGAATTCTCTTTTATTGAATTTATCGGGGCAACATTAGCTAATAAAATTATGTAAGTTTCAGGTACACACTTCAATAATAAATCTTCTGTACACTGGATTGTGTGCTCACCACCCCAAGTCGAGTTTTCTTCCATCACCATTTACCCCACTGACTTTCTTCTACCCTTTCTCTTGTGTAATCACCATACCATCTATGTCTTGACCTTAGAAGATACAAACAGAAGCATTAAAGCATAAAGGAGTATAATATACTCAACCTAGTCTCAAGGGGTTCATGAAAAGATTAAATAAATCAGAGAGTCAGGGAAAGTGAAGGGCACTTTCCGAAAGGCACGCTGATTGAGATGGGCATGCACCTGCTGACTTCATCCATGATCGAACACTGCACCGAGGCGCAAAAAGCACACGAGCGATATTAAAACACGTTACGTAACACCCACTCTCCTGACTTCCGGCCAGCGAGATGGAAGAGGCACCGCACTGAGGTTTTATGGGGTGGCTCTCTGTTTTCAATCACAGCTACTTGGTGATTCATTGTTGCTCATGCCAGAAACTCCACCCCAGTGGATGCATTATCTGTTTTCTTTTTCTTTTCTTTTAAGAAGTAGGCTAGATAAGAGTCTAATTGTGGGCACGATGACTCTGATTCATTAATCAGTGCGACCGTGCTGGTTTACATAAACAGGGAGGGAGGAGGGGATGACCAGTCTGCCCGTGGACATTTAAGCTATAGAAATTAAAAATCGATATTAGGTCAAGAAGGACACACCCAGGCATCTGAGATGTCTCTATCAAGCTCTTACTTTTACAATTCTTGCATCAAAGAAACTCAGGCTTATAATTTTACCTCCATTCACCAATATGTCCCATTTATCCTTTTCAAAGCTTGCTTACATCCATTGTCTCCTAGGCATTAATCAGCCTTGTGAACTATCTATCCCGCTCTAAAAAGGGGCTGCTGGGGTCTCAGTCCAGCTCTGGTAATTATCGTGTGGCCTTGGACAAGTTACTTCACTCCCCTGTACTCTCGATGTTATTATCCCTGTACCACAGATAAGGATTCTGGGGCTTGGGGCAGCTTAACTAACAACTTGTCTAAATCACTTAGCAATTTACTGTTAGAGCTGGGACCTTCCACGGAGTTTTCAACTCCCCCAGGAAGATACGGATTCTTCTGCATTAGCACCAGCATCGTGTGAGTTGAAGGAATGTTGCTTTACAAGGCGCTGTTTGAAAACGCAAGTCACATTTCTCATTAAGTAGGTCAAACATTTTTTTACTGACATTTCATCCTATTCAGCAACTATTATTTAGAAGGCTGGCAGTAGAAAAGGAAAGTGGGAGAGGGCTTTGGGGTCACAAGCGTTGGAGGTGAAGCCAGGATCTGCCGCCTACTCTGTACTCAGTTTTTTTCTTTGGTAAACGGAATCCTGATATGTACGCTGTGAGTCTGTTGGGATGGGCAGCAATAATACATGTGTATGGTAGGCACTCAACCAGATAAGCTTTAAAAAGATACAACTTTGAGTGCTTGCTACACTCCAGGAACCCTGACTTGCTGTGCGTGTGAAATACAGAGACACAAAATTCAGTCCTTGCCATTGAGGGCAGCCTTCCAGGACTCTGTGATGGTTCTGAGAATATAGCAAAAATACAGAACCAGTCATATGTGCTGCAGTTTAGAAATTTTGCTTGCCTTCTTAATTGTCCAAATTTTTCCATTTTTATGTAGTAAATCTGATTGTTCTTTGATGGTTTATTTGTAGCTTTAAACTCAGAAAACCCTTCTCTACTTCTTGGATGAGATCAGTATTCATCTGTTGTTCATCTGGTTCTTTTACAGGTTTAGCTTTTCACATTCAAATTTTCAGTTCTTCTGGAACTGATTGGGCTGCATGGTTGTAAGGTGGTGAATAGTTACCTTTTTAAGACACATTCCTGAGGACAGGGGCTGATGATAGTAGTCCGTTTGGCCTGCACCCATTTCTGTCTCGGTAACGTACCCTCTGAGCCACCTGCTGTGAGCAGGGAGGGCCAGTCTTTAAAAAGGTCAGTGGGGAAGAAACATATGTCTGTGGGTTTTATCTTATTTAGTTGCTTCATCTTAATAAATGTGAATTCTTTTGTCTCAATCATATAAATGTGGAAACTTTGACAGAATATTTTGTTTAAGGACTAAAGTCCAGGGCCTCTCTAAGCACGGGGAAGAGTGTGAGGGAGGTGAAGTCCTGCCATCACCCCATTAGCCACAGCCACGCCCACACCTCCCTCATCTGCCTTATGTGCCTCTGTTCCAGATGGACTATGGAGCCATTTATGCAAGGGGGACGAAAGTCTAGGCGAAGAATCCCCACTGACCCACCCACCTCTTCCTCAGTCTGTAAGAGTGGCTCCTTAAAGGCTATTCCAGGAGCTTGACCTCCTCCAGAACAGACACAAGAAGCAGTCTGCAGGCTAGCCGGGCTGGAAACGCACATGCGTTTTCCTCAGAGATAGGACTCTGGGAGATGGGAGATAAGAGACGAAGCTGGGCTGCCTCCCTGTCCAGAAATGATCGTGGACCGATAGCTTTCCCACACTGTGTCTGGCTGGTCAACCAGAGTGACAGCATCGGCATGGATCACCCTAAGGCCATGGCTTGGCCCTCTGAGTACACAGAGAGGGTGACCCCCCAGCAGCCTGCATGAGGCTGCCCACTGCGCTCCTCAGGGTGCAGATCAGTTCCCTGCACTGTGGTCAGCCTGCAGAGCACCAAGAGTCCTCTCTCACCACTGACCCACCGACCCCGACCTGGCTCCCCTGCCCTCCTGCTTTGAGAGGTGAGAAAACCCCTGATGAGACTTCGGGCCCCCCCTCCGCGCCCCCTACACACACGGCACCCTCACACGGTCCCCAAAGTAAGGAAGTGTTTAGAGTTTACCACCTCTGATCCTCATGGGGTGAGTTTCCCAGAGGCAGGTAAAGCTCGAAAGGAGACAGACATCTCTGGGTTGGTCTTGGCACAAGGCGCTGACCTTCCCTGCAGGGCTCTTGAAGTAAATAGGCAGATCAGCTCACGTGCACTCAGGCACTCGCAGTATTTCATGTTTGTTTGGGTTTTTTCCCCATTTGTGAGGTGGGGCCCTGCCACCCCCTCTGCCCTGACCCCCACCTGGGTCCACCTTGGCAGGAACGTTCCTCTAACATGACTACATTCACCACCACCCTCCATATTAAGGCTGTGGGGGTGGACACAACACAATCCCTCCTCAGAGTCCCTAAATCGATTAACATCCCTGTGCCCTAACCCTCAACCTCGCCACACACTGCCCCAGACTTAGGGGGGCATACAGACATGGCACCTCTGTGCTCTTCCCTGCAACACCCTCCTTTCCCAGGTGGCGACACGCAGCTCTGAGCCTCTGAGCCTCTGAGGTCACTTACCCACGTGGAGGGAGCAAGGGATGGAATCTTCAGGGAGTCTCAGTGCAATCTGTAAGCTTCAGACGCAGACGTCAGGCTGACTTCGTTAGCAGTGACACCACAAGTCTTGCCGCCTTTATAGACACGAGTTGCAGCTGGCGGAGGTCAGAGTACTTCAGAATGTGTGCATGTGCAGGGCACTTGGGAGGGATGGTGCAGAAACAGAACGCTTCTTTCAAATATGCCGGATGGAGAACCACTCATGTCACAGAAATGCACATGTAATCCACTCACTCCAGTAAGTGTGATTCTCCATAATAGAAGTGATAAAGACAGACCCTCCCCTCTAATGTATAGTCCAAAAGCATGAGCTACCAAGGAAATGACTGGGTATTTAGCAGAAAAGTCTTCCAATGAAGGAAAAAATACATGTGCAGATAGATAAAACATATACGTGAGGTCTGGTATATTCCTTAGGGACAGCTTTCAGGCAAGTTTTCATTGTGTTTGTTGTGTTTCATTACAGAATTATAATATCACCTTCTTCTCCCCCCAAACCTGGATGATTGCAGCTCGTCCCACTCCATCACCATCCATCCTTCACAGTTCTGCCTTTTCCGGGCCGGCAGCTCCCAGGTCTAAAGCCCCCCTCCCCCCACACACACACATATTTGCAGCCTTGTGGCTTTCCCTTGTCACTTCTCTAGTTATACCATTTCTGTCATTTTCTCAAGTTATTCTAACCTATATCCCACCAGCCCACAACATAGTTTTCCTAACTGACCCGATTCTCTCTCAGATGCCCAAGCCTTTGCCCCAGTATTCCCTTTATCCAGAAAGCCCTCCCTCCACCCCAGGCCTTGGCCATCTGGTCAAACACAAGATTATTCAAGTCTTGCTTCTAGTACTATCTAGTTTTCTTCAAGGTGCCTTAGTTTATACTTAAGGAAGGCAGGAACTATCTATTTTCTCCCCAAAAGCAACCAGAAGCTAAGACCCAACTCACTGGCCTGTTGCCATAGATAATACAAGATGCAAGATGGCACAAACCCCTGGCACTGAGACTGAAAGGCACTGTTAACTCCCTCTCCTTCTGTAGACCTAGCGTGGCCGGCTCACGAGTGAGGATGTAAATTCACTTTGTCAGAGCAAACATTCCTCTTGGGGGACATCCATTCAACCTCAAGGAGAGAGTAATGACCGCAGCCCACAGGCAGCAGGGGATGAGTAATTCACTGCTGCTAGGCAATTAGTGTTGCTAGAAAAAAAAAATTGCTTTCATTTAAAATTCTCTTTAAACCATATGTATCATGGCTCATGGGATAAGTTATGTGTCATTAGAAACTAGGAAACATACATCACACTAATAAATTGTCTCTCCCTTTCACCACAGTCAATAGCTCCCAGGGGTCTTTAAAAAGTCAGAGTTTTGCTGCCCTTGTTATGTGAGGTGGTGAACAAATGTTCATGGGTAACTCATTTAGCTTCTCATTCACCCCCCGGTTCTCTGGCACAGACAGATGGCAAGAGAAACATTTGCCATTATTTTTACCCACTGGTTTGCAGGAGCATTTGCTGCAAATGAGCCCACGGTAGAACAACCATGAACTGCATTGCCTTCCCCAACAACCTGAGTATCTATGTTGAGATTCGGTGAGTTTGAAGTCTTCCCAGTGCTCATAGGTTATTTTCTCCAATGCACAGTGTGTTTAACAATTCTACACCTTCCCATTCAAAGACAGGCCCTTCATGCTAAAAGCAGGTGGCTGCAGAGAGCTGGGAGGCGGTGCTGGAATGGCCAGTGTGCAGAGCAGGTCCCGAAGGGCGTTGCCATGCGAGGTCGGAGGCCACGTGGCAAGTGGGTGAAAGTGCTAGGTGCAGGAGATGAACCACCCTTCACTGATTCTCTGTCAAGGAGAAAACATTAAAGGGAAAGGCAGAAAATGAGGCTGTTCGTCAACTGGGGTGGGGCACGGGGGAAAGGTGAGCAGCCCAGCGTCCAACCTGCCCATGTGAGCAACGTGGAAACAATACTGACCAACGATGCCTCCGACTTTGTGATACAAGACATTCCACGGCCGCTTATTTGTGAGGGCAGGGCCTGAGAAAAATGAGTACTCAAATGTCTGTTCCAAAGCAATTCCTACTCAGGTTCACACTTTCCTGTCACTATACTGACATTGGTTTAAAGAGAAAGTACAGTGTTGATTTCCCAGCCTTCCCCTAAAAGGCCATGTTTTATCGCTGAGCCAATCACTGCGTTCCACAGTCTCATCATCAGAACTCGGGGGATGCCTCGTTCAAACACTATTAAAAATTGCAGGACTGTGACAACAGAGCATTAAACCAGGAGCGGGTCCTTTGGGAACACGCAGGTCAGAGAGCCACAAAGCTGACCAATATTTGTCAAGTGGGGAGAAAAGGGAAAGCAAAGGCGTTCAGTACTCATTCTAGCAGGTCGAACTGCCAGTTCCCTGTGCCCGTGCCTGTGGTCCACTGTCCCCCTTACAGCACCCACGATCCGTGCTTAGGGCTCATGTGTGAGGTCCTCGGTCACCCGTCACAAAAGAGCTACCTCGTGCATTTTTTACAAGTAGTGAAAAGTTCTAGATGTCTGATAGAGGAAGACTCTGCGTCATTGGGATATTGTGGTTGAGATGTTCAAGTTCCAAGTCAGGAGTAGCACAATAAAATTTGCTCAAGTTATATGAAAATAAAGGTGAAACCAATTAGCAGTAAAACGGGGTCAGGTCACCCAATTTTACTGGAGTAAGCGGTGACCACAAGTGACTTGTTCAGATACCTGGAATCATGTCTTTAAACATCACAGCTGTTTACATAGACAGGAACAGTCTGTGGCCAAGACCACAGTAGCAGTTCATTGAACATACTTCCCTGATGACTGTGGCCCCCCTGAATTTCAATGACAGCACTGGGCTACTTTTACAGGTAGGCCCTCAGGCACTAGAGGGAGACTGGCTATTTGTCCCTAGATCAAAAGCCTGGGCTGCTGAGCTTTTCCTAAACCTGATATTCTGAGCCTAGGCCTCCCGGGTCAGGCCCTCCTACTGTTGTCAGGTGCTGGTCTCAGGAGGGTTGGGAGTGGTGGCTGGAATCTCACGAAGAGCTTTTCCTGAACATCCTTTCTCACGGTTTCACTGGCTTCCTCGCCTTTGGTTAAGGCAGTAGGCTTTCGGGAGAGAATTCGGGGTCTCGTCCAGAGTGAAGGGCTGGGGTGGGCTTGTGTACACCGGAGATCTTAACCGTCCTTCCCACCAGGACCGACTGCTTTGCCCCTACCGGCAGGGCACTGAGGCTGCTCATGTCCATGCTGCTACCCCTCAGCTACGTGTGAGCTCTGACAGCTGAGTTGATTACCGTCTCCAGGACTAAATCCAATGCGAGACATCTGCACACAGAAAGTCCTAACCGGAACACAGCCACCAGGGTGTGTGGTAAGCTCATTCCACAGTAAAGATGTCCCTGGCCAGTCCAGGTGAATAGATCTGTGCATTTGTAGACCATGCGAGAAGCATTTTGAAGATCTAATATGCACTGAGCATTTATGCCTCATGGCCTGTACCACATACTTTATGTTCTGACATTTAATCCTCACAATCCCTACTTTACAGTCGAGAAAATCGAGGCCCAGCACGACCCATGCAGGGAGACTCAGAGAGCAGAAGGAAGACAGGAGCCCAGGCAGATGGGCTGCAGATTAAATGCCTTCTCGTCTTCAGTTTTCCCTGGCCCTATGGGACCTGCCTACTCACAGGGCAGAAAATCAAAACGAAGGAATGGCTCGGGTTTCAATTCAATGCCAGGCTTTGCATGAGTTATCTGACCTAAAGGTCAACCCCACAGGCTTATCGTCCCCACTTCCAATTGGAAAGTGACTTGCCCAGGGCGACAGAGCTAAAGGGTAAGCTGGGATCTTATCTCAAGTCTGTCTGGACGGCTTCCACACTCATTCGTTTCCACCACCCCAGTCAACAGGCTTAAGGATGTTGCATCTGGCTTTCAGGGGGTCACTGCCAACCAAGAAGGTACGTTCTAAAAGAGCTGCAGATGCCAAAATGAAATCAGTAGGGGGAAGGGACATGTCTCCTAACTCTCCCAGTGAACTCTCCAAGTGGAGGCCGAGGGCAGGAGAGAAAATGGTTTGTCCCAGATGTGTCCTTTGGCAGTTGTAAGAACAGCATTGTTTGATAAAATCTGAACAGGTAACACAGTTGGTAAAGTGACAATTGTTTAAAATTATTAAAAGGAGAGAAAACAATGCTTTCACAGATAGAAGGTAACCTTGAGAAAAGATTTTTCCTTCTGAAAGTGTTCTGTCCAGCTGGAGGGGAAAGAAATAACAAGAAACATGAAAGCCAGTAAAAGAAAAACATGAGCAAGGAAGACCATCATTAATCTCGGACTTCAATGCTCATCACAGCTGTAGATTTTGCAAAAGGCTGTAACAGCAACTCTATTCAGAGACAACTGAGTACTGGGGGTACTGTCGGAGTATGTGATCTAATTGCGTACCTCATTCTGGAGTCAGCAACTGACCACAGAAACATCAGTTAAATGGTCATCAGCTTAAAGGCCAAAAACAACTCGACCTTTTTTGTTAACAAAAGAAGTTAATCAAAAGTATAATTTTAGCGAAGTATTCTGTGTGCCCGCACGAGTCACTCACTTTATAAACTTTATTGGTATTACCGCCGGGGCATGAAGAAAGTGCAGGACAAGGAGGAAGAAAGGGGCATAGGATGCCAAAGCTGGGAGGGGTGGGGCCGGGAGGGGCAGAGGGAAAGAGAGAAAGCCCTGCAGGGAGGGTCCTGCTTAATTCAAATCCTATTCTTCAGCAATAAATCTAAAACAGTTGACCCCTGAGATAGCTCAAGTCTGAAATAAACCTATGCATGGAGTAATCTTACTCTGGAAGTCATTCATATAAATATTAACTGAATAACTTCCATTTACTAGTCCCCTTATCTCCTTTGCTGCTTTTAAGAAAGTGGGGAATCCCTTCTGGAGACCAGAGAGTTGACAGAACTGTGACATTAAATTTTCGCTAGGTAGACAGACGTTAAGAGAGTCTACATTTAAAATAAAATGCCAGTCATCCCCTATGTTATGATAAAAATAAATTTATTTAGGTAAAAAACACCATCTTTCCTTGTTTGACACGGGTGAATCCCTCCGTGGGGGAGACTGTGCATTGTTACGATGAGCGAGCACGGCTGTGGGTGACTCCCGCCTGCCCTGCGCGTGCCATCGGCAGTGAGCACAAGGGACACAGTGTTTCCCACTCATCTCACTCACTGTGCCGAGGGTCGCTTCACATCCTACTGAAGAAAACCACAGGACAACAGGCCAACACGTGTCCCCTGCCAGGGGTCTTTCTGTGGATTTAAATGTCATCTTTAAATGGCCTAATTGCTTTCCAGCTGGAGTCTCTGATTTGCTATTGCAGTCAGACTCATCTCTGCGCAGACCATGAATTAACAGACATCTTCCAAACTGAGAATCACTTTTAAAACCAACCCCTGTGCGAGGATAACCACACATCTTTAAATGTGCGGTTTCCAACACTGTTCTGTTGCACATTCTGAAATATGATTTTTTGCGTCCTAACACTGTCATGTCAGGAGTTAAAAGAATTTCATGGTCACTGATCCATCGCCCTGATGCCCGGAAGGAAGTTGGCGTGGTCCGTGCCTCATCATCCAAGTGTGCCAAAAGGAACTTTGGAACTTCAGCTGTGGTCAGCCGGCTGACAGTCTTCTTTCCTGCTCCACACAGAACATCAGTATTTTCAGACATGCCAGTCTAAGCCATTTGGGGTCCTTCTGCTCATCACTGGATAAGGAGCCTGCAACTTGATTATCTTTGGCAGGAGAATTTTAGTTAGGAAGTATCATGTGGTCATCACTTTCTTTCCTGCAACAGAAAAGGGGAGGAGGAAAGAGAAAAGAGAACAATGACTCAAAAATCTTTGACAAGGCATAGGAATACTCCATATTCTAGGCATACATACGTTATCAACATGCTAAGCGAAACGTTAAAAGAAAAAAAATTAATGAAGGCACTTCGCATTATTTTTGGTTTGAGTAAATGTTTTTGGCCACTCCGAGGAGCTGCCTGCCTCTCTGGGACCTCGCATCTCCCTTCTTTGACAGGGCCTTCCTAGTGCCCAGAATAGCGGACTGTCCTCCGCTGCGGGAGAGAAGGGGAAAGGTAAACTCTGCATCTGTTCAACTGAGCACATCTTTCCAAAGAACCACGTTACAGGACAGCTGGAAGGGTGTCAGAGGTCATCGGCTCACCCTCATGACACTGAGGAACCAAGAGGTTTGGGAGAGGTAGTGGGATACGGTCGGTAACTGGCAGGGCCCAAAAACAAAACCCAGGTATTCTGGTGATCAGGCCGGAGGCTCTGTCGATAGCTGGAAGGAGGTTCAGTCTGTGGTGGTTGCTGGGCTGCCTGCGGAAAGAGTGAGGAGCGGGCAGAGCTGTGACAGCCGGGGCTGCCCGTCACAGTTATCACAGTCCTGGAGAGGAGGCCCTTCCTGATCCTCAGGTTCCGCAGGGAGGGCTTTCTCCGATGGCTACTGTTCCTGCAGACCCTTCCTGAATCTCTGTCCCGTTCTTTGGCTCCTAGCCTTTAAACACATCCAGGCGTACTTAGTTTTTTTAATCCTCCCCTGAGGATATTTTTATTGATTTTAGAGAGAGGGGAAGAGGTAGAGAGAGGGAAACATCGATATGAGAAAGCAACCTTGATCGGTTGCCTCCTGCACGTGCTCCGACCAGGGATCTCACCAGTGGCCTCTTGGTGTGTGGGATGATGCTCCCACCAACCGAGCCACCCAGCCACCCAGGTCGTACTTAATTTTTGATAAAGTCGAAGCTATCGCTTGTTCTCAAGGCCCAGTACAATCCAATTCCTTCCTCATGCCCTACGATCTTTATTTACTCTCTGCAGGGTCCATCAAATCCCCCTCAATCCAGGCTTTGATCAGATTATTCAGCTAAAACTGTTGTAGCTGATTTCGCCAACCACCACCTTTGGTAACAGCCACTTCTGTTTTTATTTTTGATATCCTCTTTCGTCAAAACTTTCAACATCCCCATTTTCCAGGTGGTTTCCTTTGGTGGACCCCCCCTGCTGCATCTAATTCTTTCACCAAAGATGGGCTGGACCATCCTTCTGCACCAGGCATCTCCTCAACAACCTGTAGGGGCCAGTGGTCCGCTGACAGTGGTCCCCGCCACTCAGACCAGCCACATCAACTAGTCTGCAAGTCCGCCCCTCACGTCTTTGACTTACTCTACATGGCTGCCCTAGAAAACATTTAACAACCTCCTGGGGCTTTTTATGGTGCAAACCAAGGGCTAAAAATCAAACACAAAAAACCTATCAGTTACTTTCCAGAATTCACAACCACATTCTAAGGTGATTTTTTGTTTCCAGTTAACTTCATATTACAAAAGCAACTCTGAAAGACTTTCCTTATACAAGCAAGGTGCCTCTTATGAAGCAGCTGCCTATTAAAAAAATTAATTTCCCTTTATCCTAGTTTCCATGGTAACAACTTAATGCTCTGAGAGGGTAAAATGTGATTTTAAAAACTTAACTCTTCTCAGAAGACCTCATTTCACAGTCACCAGACAGCCTTTGGAAAGGCCTCAGTGCCATCATTTCAAGCCCCAAGATGGGGCAGGAACTGGTTAGCAGGAAATGCATCCTGTGGTTTTCAGCTGCAATCGTGTTCCCCCATCTTCCTCCAGAAATCTGGACTGGAGAATCTTTCTCAAAACACATGGGGAAGGGACACTCTGAGTTAACAACCACTACCCTGACTAGAGATGAAAACAAACACGGGTACAGTCACAAATACTAACCTCGCCCTGGCTGGAGGGGCTCAGTTGGCTGGAGCGCCGTCTGGTGGACTGAAAGGTCCAGGGTTTGATTCCCAGTCAGGGCACAAACCCAAGTTCAGTCTCTGGTTGGGATGCGTACAAGAAAGCAACTGATCAATGTTTCTCTCTGTCTCTGTGTGTGTGTCTCTGTCTATCTGTCTGTCTGTCTCTCTCTCTTGCCCTTTCTGTCTCTCTGAAAACAATGAAAAACAATGTCCTTGGGTGAGGATAAAAAGAATACTACCCTCATTTGACCCCCACTCTAGCCCCCAAACCACTAGGCTCTGCCACTGAGGTGTACAGTGACTTTCAACTGGCGTGCTACGGGGATTTGTAAAACATGCAGTATCTGACCGCTTCATCAGGGCACTGACCTCTGTTTCCCTTAGACTGTCAGGTAAAAAATGACAACAGCCAACACAACAACAGCCATCCCGTGTGAATGAATCAAAAGTATACTTTTTGTGTCATATCAGCAAAAAATAAAAAACATTTTTGGTGTGCTGCCGAACTTCAGGACTTCGTTTCTGTGGGCGATGGGATGGGACACACTGAACGTCGCTGGTCCGACCGTGTTCTCACGTGTCCTGATGAACAGCGGGCGAAGCGCGGCTGCTGCAGGAATTGCTGCTGGCGTGCGCCTCCAGCCCAGGGCCGAGCAGCCTCCCGCTCCCGTGGAGGAGAGTCGTCTGCAGCACATACTGTGCAAAGGGAAAACGCCCTGGACATTCTGGGGGCTCCACCTCTAAGATCAAGAGCTTTGACCTCTTCCTTTGGTCACTTAAGAGTTCACCCTCTTAACC
Organism: Carollia perspicillata; assembly: GCA_004027735.1. Classification (NCBI taxonomy): domain Eukaryota; kingdom Metazoa; phylum Chordata; class Mammalia; order Chiroptera; family Phyllostomidae; genus Carollia; species Carollia perspicillata. Next base: position 20,238 of record PVKM010018311.1, read on the forward strand.
TGAGAGACGTAATGCGCACCTTCTCATCATAATCTCATGGTATCCCCACGAGAGTCCGACCATGCCAGGTGGCTCTCCACCCAGTTTATAAGAATTCACTTCTAAAGCGGATTTCAGTGGGAGGAAAGCAGCATTCCCTCCCACAATCGGCTGATGTCTGAGTGCAGGGCTCACCTCGCAGGCCTCTTTGTTAGGGTGCAGAGCCACTCCCCTCAGGAGCATGGAGACCTGGCTAAACACAGCACTGACCTCCTCAGACAGCAGACGCGGCACAGGAGGGCTGAGGGCTCCTTCCGGCACTCCCCCCGGCTGCCACATTCCTTCAGGAATGCCTGCAGATCCGTCACGGGAAACCCATTCTGTTGGTATTTCTTTAAAAAAGTACACAGCATTGTCACTGTATTCATAAAGCATGAGAAATTGCTCCCTTTGTCAACAAACCAAACCCACCTTTGCTAAAATGAAATTCTCCCACATTATTAGCTCAGCTCCAAGAAGTGATATGAACAGTGACGAATCAATCTGTCAGTTCCAGAAAGCTAAGCCAGGGCCACCAGGGAACAGAGAAGGGTCCAAAGGCAAACGCCAGACAGCAAGCCAGGGTGAGGCAGGGGTGGGGCGGGTGAGTATGGGAAATAAAAGAGATAATCTAAAGTCTAAAGTTTTAATGCTAATGCAAGACCAGATAAGACCTCCCCTCCCACTCACTGCCAAAGTAGAATCTGCCTGAGAAGTAAGTAATCTCTATTTCCTCTACTTCTATGGAAGGTGGTCACTTAGTGGGGCAGAAGGCTGTAGGTTCTTTCCAGCAGACACAGAGACTCTGAGACCCCCTCCCCTCAGGCAAAGTGAGGCCATCCACCATGTAACCAGAGCTTGGCCCACGTGTAGGGACACTGTCACGTCAGAGACAGGGACCATGTGGCAGAAGTGAGCGGCAATTCTCTCTGTGTGCCCAGCGCTGCTGTTAGAGCCAACCACCATTCCCACCTGAAAACTGATCTCCCCCCGCCGCACACAAACAGCTGTGCTCCGGAGCACTTCCAACGCATGCGCTCCTTCTGAGTCAGTCTGAGAAGGCTCGAGAAGAGGACAACGCCCCAGACGCTGCCACAGCAATGCCCGGGTTGCTCTGACGCTGGTCCTCAGACGGCACTGTCAGAGCACGACTGTCCACTGCAGGGGGCTTGCCACCAGAAGCTGCAGAGCTTCCGTCAAGCTACAGCCCGCTTCAGTGGACGTAGACAGAAAGGACACAGAACCCCATCTGGCAGCTTAGGGAGACAGGAAGCTGAACAGCCACAAGAGCCTCAGTTTCCATAATTAAAGGCGACAAGCACCACACAAATGGCTGTGTCAGCCAGTGCACAGGTGTTCCGGTGTCTGAACAGTTGTCAGGTGGTGGTCACCCCTTATCGCTGAAACCTACCACTCCAAGCCGAAGTTCCAGGACAGGAGGACACGCCTGTCCATGCCAGGACACACAGCCCAGCTACCAGATTCACCAAATTCAGCCCATTCTCACCCACCACCTCTCTCCTTCCCCCCAACCCTCCCAACCAACCCACCCTGATTTGGGTGATGGGGACAATGTCCTAAATGCAAATTAAATCAGCCTCCAACGCTCAACAAGTTTCTTTTCTGCAAAACCTCAAAATTTAAATAAAATTAGTATTTTATTTAAATAAAATTTAAATAAAATTAGTATTTTATTAGTATTAAATTTATTAGTATTTTCAGTAAAAAACAAACAAACAAACAAGTAGTTCCAATGTTTCAATATATACAGAATTTACAATTTTCTTGGCAGGAAACAGTGATAATTACCTACCTTAATGGTGTCATAAGAATCTGTAATGAGAGCGATGAAAAGGCTGAGGACCATGTATATGAAGAGGCTGATGAAGGAATACAGATACAGGCGACTGAACAGCCACACCAAGATGCTCTTCTGCTGGATCTGAGCGAAGGTTGCAAACATGTCATCACCGTTGACCAGAGAAAACAGACACTCAGAAACGGTATTCAGACCTACAAACTGGAAGGGGGGAACCCAAATTAGTTTTTGAGATACATCATCCAAAACAGCAGAGAAGTGTCCAGAGAGCTCGTTCTGTTGAAGCTGCGGTCATCGTCATTACGAGGGACATTCATTTGAAGATGGCGAGAATGCCACACGCAGGGAAGCTTCATTCAAAACTCCCTTGCACACGCACAGTCTCTGGACATTTCCCTCAGTTTCCCCTATGCGTTTTTATATCTATGTCGTTATATCATCTAACAATTTTGGATCTTGATATTTTCCCACTTAACAACATTTTATTCACACTTAGCATTTGTTATATAACAGACCGTCCCTTAGACGTGTCGAGTTTAATTATTTCCTGTCATTGGATGTCCCAATAATGTTTATCATTGTAAAGAACAGTACGATGAACATTTCCAAGCATAACACTTTTTTCCTATTTTGGGGTCTAAGCAATGCACATTGTTAAGGCTACAGTCTGCCCATGGACCGTTCTCTGTCCCGGTCCAGAGAACGGTCTAACCCCATGCCCAGGCCTTTGCTGCACCAGCAGCAGCTCCGAAGCCGCTCTCCACAGAGACCTGGAGGGATCATCCAGTTGAGCAAAGCACAGCGATACGCAAATTATTTAACACCAAGACAGGAAGTTCTCAGAGTAAGTACTTTCCATCCCCACTGCTAGCCTCCAGACAGCAAAGTTAAAGCTGGTTTCTGTGGGCGTCAATTACAACCCTAACAGCACCGTTGATAATTTCTATTTCTCACAGCTCCTTTTGGAGCCTGGCCAATTCCTTCCTTGCATCTCAAGACCCCCTAACAGTCTACACTTCAGGCTCCACAACTGCGAATAACTGGTTGGTGGGCACATACCAACTTCATGCCTTTGCTTCCAGTGCAGTGACGTCGTGTCGGGCTGGACACAACACCTGTCTCAACATTAATGTCACTCACAGTCATTACGCTGCTCTCTCCTCTCTGCTGGTGACGTTTATTTTAACCCACCAGAAAGTTAAAACAGAGACTCAGTGAGGGAAGTGACCGGTATACACCCTGTCGTTTTGTACCACAAGTGGCTATGAACCAGCCAGTTTCCGTGACCAAAGTCCACAGCAGAAGGGAGCATTCGAGACACCCAAGAGGAGGAGAAGTAAGGTCCTCAGGTGCGTCCAGTCCAGCAGAACCGCTTTTACAGGGAGTTGCCTTGGTTCTTAAGAGCTGGTAAGCCCCTGGGAAGCGGGGAATGCTGTCTCTCTGCTTTCTGTTCACACAAACGTGTTGAAACCCTACCATACCCTGTGCACCGTGCTGGACACGGGGAATGCAAATAACAATACACCACGGTCACTGCCCTTCGGGAACTTAGCCTAGAAGAACCTGACAATGCCCGGTGTGCAGGCGACATTTAGTGAACAGTAAAGGTATTCCCATAAAGAGCTCCCCCCACCCACAGGTTCTGTGGGAACCACAGTGAGAACCCAAGCATTTGTTTCACAAATGTTTTTTGAAATCAAGCCAGAAAAAACTTTTATTTGAACGAAAACATACTGTGCGATGGCTTATGTCAGAGAATGACATAAAAATTGGCTATAAGAGCAACATTTAGGTTAAACGTTTTCACTGGCCAGAGTTCTTCTGAATAAGAGGGGTGCTGGGCTAAAACAAGAGGCCTTGACAGTAGGAAACAGTGATGCAGGTTCTGCCAAGCTTCACCCACGGCATCAGCAAAGTCCAACAATGTTTCAATGCCTCGGTCTCCTCACTTGTGAAATGGAGACGATGCAAGACTATGATTTGTTCCTCACAGCGAAAAAATCCCCGGGAAACGTAAAAGCCACATTAGAGTAATGTTCTTCCAAACTTCACCTTGAATTATTAAATATCCACAGTCTCTAGCCCTCTGGGCTCAGACCTCTTGAAAGGGCCCTGTGCCAACGTCCATTAGTGCTGGAATCAACATCGGCCGGACACTTCTTTGATGCTTTCCTCCTTCCAGCTGGACCGTTGAAATCCAGTGTCCACTGGGGACACGGGAGGCTGAAATGTGGGTCCTGCCCCCATTGCACAACAGTATAAACCTAGCTTTCCTAAAACCTCCCCTCTAGAGCCGCTGGCTTGTTTAAAGAGTTAGCTTCTACACCTGAGGCTGCTACGATTCTAGATCCTAGAAAATGCTCGCCGCGGTGCCCAGCCTTTGAAGGCCTCAGGAGCTACTGAAGACCTTCCGATTCAGCAGATACTGCCTGGCAGAACCTGAAAGTTTTGACGGTTTGAGCTAATTTGTGGGAGGTGTGGGGGAGCCATGCAGGGGGCTGGAAACATTTCTAACTTCAGATTCAAAGCAGCAGCAATACAGAAGAGGGACGCAGGGAAGTCCGGAGCCAGACTGAAGATTCGCTCCTTCCCCTGAGCAGTGCACGCACTAGACTAACTGCATTACGCCTTTCCCCAGTGTGTCAGCCTGGGCAGAGATGGGAGACAGAAGCCGTCAACAGACCTGCCAGCAGCCCTAGAGACGGCCCTTGTCCTTATCCCCGCTGCTCCTCCGGGAGACACGGAGGGCTGACGGTCAGCGAGAGACACAAGGCGAGAGGTGCCACATGCAAAACGGGAGCCACCAGCCGCGCATGACTGCGGAGCACTTGATGGGTGGTCAGGACAAAGTGCACCCCGGATTTTAAAGATTTAGTACAAAAACAGGGGGGTACAGTATCCCAATGTTTTCTATTAAGGACATGCTGAAATAATATTTTGGACACATTGGGTTAAATAAAATATATAATTTAAATCAATTTTATCAGTTTAATTTTTTAAGATTATTTTAATGTGGCTACTAGAAAATTTTGAAGTGCACATGGGGCTCTCATTTGCAGCTCTCGTTGTACTTTATTAGACAATGCCGGTCCAGAGCATCCCG
>PVKM010018312.1:0-25151 GCA_004027735.1 Carollia perspicillata
CTGGGTGCCCGCTCTGGGTGCCGGGCCCCAGGCGCCCAGCGCTGGGCCTTCACTGACCCCAGGTCCCCCTACGCCACTCCACGGGACCTCAGTCCTGAAATTTCCTTCTTACCGTTTGGTCCCTGGATTTTCAGTGTCCGCTAGCGCTTTGTGGATTCTTATGTTCAAATACGCTGCAATACTGTTGTCTGTCCGCTCCATTCCTCCATGAATTAGGCAGTTTTTCCTCCTGTGAGTAGGGGGAAGTGAAATCTGCTGCGTCCTACTCTGTCGCCATCTTTAGCCCCCCAAAAATTCATTCTTTTTACAGCTAAGTAATATTCCATTGTATATATGTACCACTTCTTTGTCCAATCCTCCATTTATAGCCACTTAGTTTTCTTCTATATCTTAGCTATTGTAAATAATGCTGCAGTGAACATATGGCGGCATATATCTTTTTGAATTAGTGTTTTATATTATATATATTAATTGCACCATAAGTGCAATTGCTAAGTCATAAGGTAGTTCTATTCTTTTTCTTTTTCTTTTTTTTTTTTTTTGAGAAAAGTTTATACTGTTTTCCATAACGGCTGCACCAATTCACAATCCCACCAACAGTGTAGGATGGTTCCTTTGTCTCCACTTTCTCACAAACACTTCTTGTTTGTTGATTGGTTGATGCCTGCCACCCTGACATATGTAAGGAAATATTTAATTATGGTTTTGATTTGCATATGTCTGAAGTTAAGTTGAGCATCTTTTCATATGCTTATAGGCCATCCATCTATCCTCTTTGGAGAGATGTCTACATAGGACCTCTGCTCATTTTTTTTTTAAAGTTTATTTATTTATTTTCAGAGAGGAGAAGGGAGAGAGAAAGAGAGGAAGAGAAAATTCAATGAGTGGTTGTCTCTTCTATGCCCCTTACTGGGTACCTGTGCCACAATCCAGGCATGTGCCCTGAACTGGGAATTAAACCAGAGATCCTTTGGTTCTCAGGCCAGCACTCAATCCACTGACCCACACCAGCCAGGGCTTCTGCCCATTTTTTAATCAGATTTTGTAGGGGGTGTTCAGTATTAAGCTGTATGAGTTTTTCATAAATATTTTATATTAATCATTTATCTGATGTATCACTGGCAAATATTTTCTTCCATTTAGCAAGTTTGTTTTTCATTTTGTTGATGGTTTTCTTTGCTGTGCAAAAGCTTTTTAGTTTGGTGTAGTCTTATTTGTTTACTATTTCTTTTGTTTTTCTTGCTTAAGGAGATATATCTGAAAATACATTACTAAGAGCAATGTCAGAGACTTCCTAGAGTTTTCTGGTTTCACAATTTACATTTGTCTTTTATCCATTTTAAGTTTATTTTTGTACATGATGTAAGAAGATGGTCTAGTTTCATTTTTTTAAAGATTGTACTTTATCTTTCTTTAGAGGGGAAGGGAAGGAGAAAGGGAGAGAAATATCAATGTATGGTTGCCTCTGCATGTGTACCCTGCTGGGAACTGGCCTGCAACCTAGGCATGTGCCCTGACTGGGAATCGAACCACTATCTTTTGGTTCACAGGCCCACGTTCAATCCATTGAGCTACACAAGCCAGGGCTAGTTTCATTTTTTTTTTTTTTGCATCTATCTGTTCAGTTTCCCCAAAACCATTTATTGAAGACACTGTTGTTCCTCCATTGTATATTCTTGACTCCTTTGTCATAGGTTAACTGACCATATAGGCAGGATTATATTTCTGGGCTCTCTATTCTGTTCCATTGATCTATATGTCTTGCTTTATGCCACTACCATGCTGTTTTTATTACTATAGCCTTGTATTACAGTTTGATATCAGATAGCATGGTAACTCCAACTTTGTTCTTCTTTCTCTAGATTGCGGTGCAGACCCCAGCTCATTGGGTCCATGGCATTGTGGCTGAGATGAGACAAATTCACATGGACTACTGAGTCCCGTGGAGGAAAAGGGATGGCATGGCCACTCTCTCAAGAAGAGAGAGTGCTGACCCTTGCCTTGACAAGCTTTTATTGTTTTTCTGGGCACGTTACATTGAGGACAGTCCTCATTTACTATGCACGGGTTCACTTTAAGTGGTTGCCTTTTACAGAAAAGCTAATCACATCACATAAGAAGAATATTTGCAAATGCAAAAGGAAAAGTGGCTGAACTGGTTACATTTGTCCTTGGAAGGCCTAGCATAGATTTTAGGAAGTCACTTGAAAGATATGCAGTAAACATTTGCTGCCTCAATTCAGGGTGAGGGAGTTTTAGCAAAAAGCAAGTCTCAAAGTGGCCCAGGTACAATGCAGGCCTGATTCCCTACATGAGAACCCATCCGTGGGCATGGGTCTAGTGTACTTATCAGCTCTAATAGTTTTTTTTTTTTTTACTCTTTTAGAGTTCTCAATATTTAGTGCATGTTATCTATAAATAATAACAGTTTTACCTTTTTCTCTCCAATTTGGATGTCTGTAATTTCCTTTTCTTGTCTGACTACTATGGGTAGGACTTCCAATACTACATTAAATAAATGTGGTGAAAGTGGATATCCTCACCTTATTCCTGATCTTAAGGAAAATGTTTTTAACTTTTCCCCATTGAGCATAATGTTAACTGTGGATGTGTCATATGTGGCCTTTATTATGTTGGAGTATGTTGTCCCTATTCTCACTTTGCTAAGAGTTTTTTAATAATAAATGAATGCTAAATTTTGTCAAATGTTTTTTCTGCTACAATTGATATTCTCATATGATTTTTACCTTTCACTTCATTTATATGGTATATCATGTTAATTGATTTGCTCATATTGAACCAATCTTGTCCAAAGAGAAAATTCCATGTGATCATGGTGTAAGACTTTTTTAATGAATTGTTGAATTCAGTTTGCTAATATTTTGTTAAGAGTCTTTGCATCTATCAGCATATTGGCCTATAATAATTTTTTTGTAATGTCTTTGGTTTCAGAATCAAGGTAATGCTGGCCTTGTAAAATGAGCTTGTGAACCTTTCTGCTTCTTCAGTTGTTTGGAATAGTTTATGAAGGATAAGTATTCATTCTTCTTTAAATGCTTGGTAAAATTCACCTGTGAAGCCATTTGAACTAAGACTTTTGTTTGTTGGGAGTTTTTTTTTAATAACTGATTTGATTTTTTTATTAGTTATTGGTGTGTTCAGATTTTTCTGTTTTCTCTTGATTTAGTCTAGGAATATTGTATTTTTCTAGGAATTCATTCCTTTTTTTCCAAATTATCCAACTTGTTGGCATATAATTCTTTGTAGTATTTTCTTATCATCTTTTACATTTCTGCGGTGTCATTTGTAACATCTCCTCTTTCATTTCTGATTTTATTTATTTGGGTCCTCTGTTCTTTTTCTTGATTAGTGTGGTTAAATGTTTGTTTTGATTTGTTTTTAAAGAGCCATCATATGGTTTAATAAATTTTTTTGTAAGCTCTGACTCTTTTGTCTTGCTCTCCTGCAATCTTTGCACAATGACCATGGTACTTTTTCCAAAAGTTTCACCTAGTTAATGCTGATTTCAATTTGGTTCCCACCTATGCCTGAAGGCTGGGTTCAACACAGGGACGATGGTGGCCTTCACTCTGAAATCACACAATTCAGCTCCTCACCAAATCTCTCTGGCACCTTTCAAACTGTCAGTTCTATTGCTGGAGCTTATAGTGCATGTCCATGAATGAGGGAGTCTGTGCACAGGCCCTTTAAGAAGATGCCTGGGTTTCCATCAGTCTTCGTCTCACTAGGACAGAATCCCTGCAGATTTTCATAGCCACCTGCCATAAGGACTCCTCTTCCAGCACTGGAGCCCTGGCCTGAGGAATATTTGCTTCCAAGGAGGGACCTCTACAGCTAAGATTCTTCTGGATTCTCAACAGCCACATATGGGCCTGGGACCAACCCATTTCACATCTCTGTCCCTCCTACCAGTATCCACGTGTTTTTCTTTATATCCTTATTTATGAGTTTTGTTCAGCTAATCTTCAGATAGTTCTCCAGTTTATAGTTTTGTAATTTTGATGTAGTCATGACAGGAGATGAGCACAATGTTTACCCACTCCACCAACTTGACTGGAACCTCAGTATTTATTGTTTATATAATATTTACTATATATAAGTGTTTGTGTGAAAAATAAGTGACTTTACTTTGAAGCTAATTCACCATCTTGACTTCTGAGTCAACTCAAACCGTTTCTTCCACCCCTTCCCCTATAACTACTAGGAATGTGTACAGATGGTCCAGGCTAATCATGGAATTCTCATTAATCCTTCCTTGGGTAAGTGCCCTCAATGATATCTATTTCTTAACTACTTCATCTCTGCTAGAGCCTCTGCTAGACCCTCACAGACCAGGCCCTTTTGATCACTCCCACATTATTTTCTTAGCAGTAAGCCTCACTACTAAGGGTATATAAGCAAATGGTCTGGGAGTGGAAGGTACAGAGATATGTCCATTTTTTGGCCACTCAAGACTGTATTTCTGTATGTAAGTTCTCTACTAAACTCATTAATGAACAAGCTGGACTTATCTGCTTGGTTATTTGGGCTCTCTGCTCTTTCAGCTGTTGAGAGCTGCTTTGAATATACAGCCTTTTAACAAAACAGTGCTATTGCAGCTGAGCCATGTAATAAACTATGATCACTTCTCTTTCGCTGCACGTCTTGTTTTCCCTGTTATCTTTGCTTTGTTTGCTTTATTAGTTTTCAGGGAATTTCAATCTCAAATGTTCTACTACTTGTTTAAGTCTTCCATCAAGATAGTTGGACTTATTTGTTAAATTATCAATTTAATCTTGAAGAAATCTCTTCTAGATTTTTGTGATGTGCTCCATTCTGGGCTCATTGCCCTCTGTCTCTGGTTCACAGTTCTTATCCTGAGAGTTTCCTTCAAAATTATTCTGGTGATTTATTTCACCTTCTGTGCTGCTTTGCTGTTTCCTGTTTCCCATGTAGTCTTCTTTTTTATTGGTTTATTTCCTTGACTATAATAGAGAGCATCTTTAGTGGCTTCCTGAGAAAAGAATACATGGGGCATAAAAACATTAAGGCCATGTATGTATGAATATGTTTTTATTCTACTCTCACACTTGATATTGGTTTGGCTTGGTATAGAATTCTACATTCAAAATAACATATTTTTTAAAGAATTTTAAAGACATTGTCCCATTGTCTTATAACTTTCTATGCTGATATGTAGAAGTTGGTAGCCATTCTGACTTCTCTTTTGTGTATGTAACCTGTTTTTTTCTCTCATGTAAGATCTTCTCCTTGTATCTAATGATCTGAAACTTCATGGTGCTGTGTCTGTCTATGTGTAGACCTAATTTTACCTAACATGCTAGTCATGGAGTAGACCCTTTTTAATCTGAAAATGTAGGCCTTTCTGCTCTGGGAAATTTATTGAATTATTTTTTTAATGATTCCTCTCCTGTGTGTTCTTTGTCCTCTTTTAATAGAAATTCTACTATTAAATATCCTGGAATAACCCTTTAATTTTCTTTTCTTTAATTTTCAATTTCTTTTCCCTTTTCATAGTTATAATATTTTTTATCTCTCTGAGGATACTAATTTCTTTGCCTTTTTTATGCATGCTATTTGTTTTCTACCTGTTACTTTTTTAACTGAGTATTATTTTTATCTCAGTCTTTCAATCTTCATAACAGATTAGTACATTTGTTCATAACTGAGGGATTGGAAACTCTGAGCATATAGGTAAGACTTACTGAATATGGTAAGGTGACAAATCACCATGGTTTGCCTGGGACTGACCTAGTTTTAACACTGAAAGTCCCATGTATCAGGAAAACCCTTAGTCCCAACTTAGGTGGCCCTAGTTGTGATTATCTCTATAGGGTAAACTGTCTGGAAGTTTTCACTGGGAGCCCAGTGTCAGTGTTTTTAGTTCTATTTCCTTGAGCTGGCAGATTCCCCAAAGAATGCCATTCCAATGTCTTGCATGGAGATCGAAGCCCTGATATGGACATTCTTGAGCTCTGTTTAGGGTTATACAGCAGGGATTCTTAGCTTGCAATATGAAATATCTTCTCTTAATCTCACCTCTGCTTTTTATAATTTTTTCCATTCACTATATTGAATGCTTATAATGTGTCAGGTTTTCATACCATAAGCTTCATAGAAAGAAGCCAACATTGTTGGCCATTTTGAGTTATTGTACCAGTGTTATTAAGTAATTTAAAAGGATAACTTCGGTCATGTATGAAATTGCCCCTATATCCAAAGTTTGTATTACTACTTTTCATTTAGTTACTATTAAATTAAGTAGTATTGTACAACATTATTTTTCTGTTTGAGCATTTTGATTTTGCTACTAGCTTGTTAATTTTCACTGTTGATATACAGGTACTCCTTCTGATCAGGACACACTTACCTTTTGTTTGCATGGAAAATTTAAAGCAATCTTTCAAGGCTAAGTTCAAGCCTGAAGCCTTCCCAGGTATCGGTTGGCACATTAGACCAATGTGTACAGACCATCATGTGTGAAGCACTATTATAGCCATTATCATGTTGTCATCATTGTTTGCATATCTCTCTCTTCACTAGACTGTGAACTTCTCTAGAGTAGGGACAATATATTGTTAATTTCTGTAACTGCAGTGCTTAGTAAATGCCTGATACATGGTAGACATTTAATAAATATTGCTGAGTGAGTGAATGAGGAATGGGAAGTGAGGTAGAAAGAGAACCTTTGTATGTAGGTGCTATAATATCTAAGAAAAGAGTTTAAGAATGAAATTGGTCAACAAAAGTAACAATAATAGAAAAATAATAACTACTAGTTATCAAAGACCTTCTATATTCCAATAGCTCTTTATACATTATAATCTTTCTTGGAACTTCCTTATGTGTCACCTTACTCATTTTAAAAATGAAGAAAAGTTACCTTCAAACAAGTTAAGTAACTTGCTCAGAATTCCATGACTAATAAGGTAAAGCAAGGATTTGAACCCGATTTGTGTATTTCCACTACTCTTGCTTTTCTGGTTCTACCCTGTCAGGGTTAGAAGAGAAATCTAGTGGGATGATTCGAAAAGCATCCATTGAACTAGGAGGTTATTGTGACCCTTACTGATTTCAAGTATGCATCCCTATGTGTCTAACTTTACTTCTAGGAATGAAGTTTCTAATCACAAAGTGTCTTATCAGAACACATCCCTTTATTGACAGAAGTGCCACTGAGTGTCCTTCAAAAGACCACTAAGTTTGCAAAGGGAGCTTAAATTTATTATGGAGCTGTGGGTCACAGTATTGTTCAGTGAACTCAGGCCTAGGACTCATTTTCAGGGAGAAGTAGGAGACACATCCTTGTATTAAGTTGAATGTGAGCCTCTGGAGCCAGGCTCCTGAACAGAACTTTCTGGGGAGGAGTTGGGAAGATGATGTGTATATTGGAGATAAGATGTGTGTAATTCTTGAGATGAACTCCCAAGGATTGATGACAACAGGAAAAGCTGATCTCTGAGCTAATGAGAGCACATCTATTTATGTAGCATTAGGAGAATGACTAAAGCCCACTTGCTTGCTGGATTAAAATATTATGCTGGTACAGTGCTAAATGGAGGCTTGCTAAGTGTGAGTCATGATGACAAACCACTGTAATAAGATATATTGAAATACACTCTCATACTCAAAGTCATTGTTCACTATGATGGTTCCAGAATTAAAAATTTCCCCAGTTCCTTTATTTATAACTTTACTAAATCAAATGTAACAGGGTGGTGTTGGCCAAAAATCTATGGAACTTGTACCTGTGGAAATAAAGAGTGCCTCCACTTGGACCCCCAACCAGCCATAAGATAATAGGCATGAAGACTTTTTTTTTTTTTTTTTTTTTTTTGGCTGAAGGAAGAAAGAAGTTTGGAGCAAGGGCAAGGATGTAAGGAGAGAGATGGATAGATGGTGAGTTGGTAGTCAGTTCCCAGCCAGGGGACCACGTTTGACTCTCTAAAAGAGTGTCTTAAGGGGGAAAGCATTTTCTTCTTGGCCAAAGAAAATATGTGTGACTTTGGGTCCAAGCAGTTCTGCTTTGGAGTCCAGGTGACAAAATATAACACAGAGTAGGAAAAGGGGGCACCATGCCACGAAGCTCTCTTTTGCCAAAGTTCAGTGCAGCCATTGTGAGGGCCCAGCAGCTGTGATAGGATAAGGAGGCCCAATTGTAGGCAGCAGACCTTGCTGAGAAGTTTGGGGTGGGAAAGCACGAAGAGACCTGGCACTGAGCACATGAGATACACTTGAAGAAGCCCTAATAAATGAGAAGGATATAAGAGAGGTATAGTGAAATGAGGGTCTGCAGTTACACAATTGATGTTCATAGGTTCCATTAGAATCCATAGGCTGGTGAGATATGGAAAGGTCTGAGAGGCATCAATCAGGAAAGGACAGGGTTAAATATACATCTGAACTTTCAGTGAATGCTGGAAATGGCTATGATTAAAATAATACTAATAAGACCCTATGTTTATATAGTGCTATAAATTTTAGAGTATACTCAAATATACTTTCTCTTATTTGAGTTCCTCGATAAGCTTATAAAAGGTAGCTAGGATTCCTATTTTGATGAGAAAGTTGAGGCACAGAGTAATGGTATCTAAGTCTGTCCAGGTTGCATGCCCCAGTGTTGGAGCTTGAACTTCAGTCTGTATCACTCTACATTGAGTGCTCTTTCTCCTAGATGAAGCCATTACTTTTCATAAACTGGAATTATACCCCTGGAGTTGTATCATGCACAGCCAGTGTCCTTAGCCAAGGTGGCTCTGCCTCCAGGCTACATGATGCCATAAGAATGGAATAACTTAGGTGCATTCCTGGCTGCAAACTAACAATTCTCATTTTATTTTCAGAGTGGGGGTGGTATACATGTTTCAGAAGAAAAGCTTGGTCACTGATTCCTTACCCCAAGTACTTGGCATGCAGGTAGGTACTATTAAGGTATTATAAAGGTCAAATGAAGCTGTGTGTGTGTGTGTGCACAAGCACACATGAGTGTGTGTGTACATGCATGTCTCTCTGCTAGGGCTTGTATGCATTGTCTGCTGTGGATCCTTCCCACTGCTGCAGCATCTGGAGGGACATATGGGCTCTTCACTGAGCCTGCTATCATTCTCAGTGTAATGTGGAAGAAGTAAACCTCCTGGACATTCCTTCCCTATTTGGTAACTCCTGCAATGTGCCCCCTTTCTGTATATGTCATCCCCACTGCTCTTGGCTGGGTGCAGTGGACTAGCCATGACAGAATCTTCAGGGAAGGTCAGTAGTGGGATAAGATGTGGTTTGAGGGCCTTTAGCTCCCTATAATCTCCTTCAGCACCCTGAATAAGCCATCCTAAGTAGATATGCAAAGTAAGTAAAATAAAGTGCTTGTTATGCAAATACAGTTTCAAGAGAATTCACTTAGCACTGTCTCTTCCTAGCAGACTGCTGCTCTTAATTTTATCCTACATAAAAATGTATTTCTTTCTTCTTATCCCTGCCTTCCTTGGTGCTCCCTGTCTGTTTGTGCCTCTGAGGTGATGCTCTCTGCTGTATCTGAGAGACATCTGCATATCACTTTTTCTAGATCCCAAGCTTTGGAGCAGGGATATCTGTTATTTCTTATCAACCTCTGAATTCCCCACAGTCTAAAGAATACCCATAGCAGGTGCTCACTAAATCAGTGTGAGTCAACTTGAACAGGAATATGATATCCACAGCACCACTATTATCTCATCCCAATCCTCACCACTTAGAGGTGGATGCCACAGCTGAGTTTCTAATCTAACACTGCCCTCTCCCAGGTTTCAAGATCCCTGTATATTTGTCTTTATACTGGGGAAAAAATAACAGGGTGGGAAAGAATTACCACTTGCTCTCTTGTGTCTTTTTGGACACTTAATATTTTGGGTGCTGCCTTCTCTTCCTTTAGAGTTCCCCCTCCAGTCATAGGGCTCTGGGACTACATAAAGATACATTTCCCTGGCCTTCCTCCCTGATACATACATTTGTATATTGGGGCCCTGATCATCATTTTCCCTTAACATGCGTAATCTCCTATCTGGATCCCATCTCAGTAAGGCTAGATCACAGCTCTCAACCTTGGCACTACTGACATTTTGGGTGAGATAAATATTGAAGGACTCTCCTATGCATCACCATATTTAGCAGTATCCCAAGCAGTGCCTGTCCCTGTCTTCATCACTTATGACAACCAAAGTGTCTTTAGACATTGCCAGCTTCCCCTAAGGATGAAAAATTGTACCTCTTTGAGAACTGCTGGGATACATAATCCTCTTGGACTTTTAAGATTAATTACAACTGCCATCCTGTTTAAGGAGGTTAGAGGAAATCCCCAAGGCCACATATAGTAAATGTCACTAGGGAAAATACAGGGTTGATGGTGAGGTAAGCCTGAGATGTCAAATAAATTAAAACAACATTTACTAGGTAATATCAGCTGTTTGCACCATCTAAAAGAATAGGACATATTCTAAAGTCCAAAGAACAAGAGAAGGGCTTGATTCTAGACCAGGATTTCTTAATGTTGGCACCATTAACATTTTAGCTTGGATTATTCTTTAGTATAGGGTATTGTTTTATGCATTATGGGATGTTTAGCAACATCTCTCATATTTGCCCACTAGATGACAGTAGCATCACACCAACTCCTCCTGCCTTTATGAAAACTAAAACTGTATTCAGACTTTGACAGATATCACCTGGGTGGCAGAATTATCCCCAGGTAAGAACCAGTGCTCTAATCTAATCAATGCTTCATTAAGAAGAGGTGAATATCTTGAGTTTATTTTTGTGTATGGTATAATTTGGTGGTCCTAATCAACAAAACAAACAAGCAAAAAAAGATAACCAGAGATATTGAAATAAAGAACAAACCGACAGTGACTGGAGGAGAGCAGGGAGGGGATAATGGAGGAAAGAAGAGGAAGGGTCATCAAGGAACATGTTTAGAGGACCCATGGACAAAACCAAAGAGGGGTAGGATTGGGGGTGAGAGAGGGATTGGGTGGGGGAAAGTGGTGGCAGTAAAATGGAGACAACTGTACTTGAACAACAATTTTTTAAAAGGATGGATGAACAGTATAAAGCCTAGATATTGTGAGTTCAGAGAGCTGGGATATGCTCACCAAGTAGTGTTCTGGGAAGTGGATGCCCTAATTCTCACTGCAGTTATCTCCTGATAGTAGAGAGATGCTTCAGACACCACATACCACTGTCAAAGGCTATCGATAAGCTTCAAATAAATGTATTTGTTCTGATTCCATGCTGCTCATTATACTGGGCATTTACATTCATTTTGGCTGTAAACCCTCTCTGGGATGAATTGAGAAAGCTCACTTGCTTGGTGAATCTATCTTTCATTGTGAAGTTGAAAAGTGGTACCAGATAGTTGACTTTCCCAGCCTCCCTTGCAACTAGGGACCAGTTCTGTGACCCAGTCTCCATCAATCACATACAGCCACTTTAGAGTCATGGGAGTCATAAGGAACTCTCTTTGGTGACAGAGCAGCCATAGCACTACAGGAAAATCAAGTCCCTCAGGCAGTAGCAGCAAAGATAATAGCAGTATCTATTAGAGGGCACCAGCAATACTGAAGGCATAAACACCAGTACTTTGTGCTCAACAACACTGGCAGTGTGAACTCACAGGATCCCTTCTGAACATGATTTTGGGTACTGTTCTTGACTGGGTATCCTTAACCTTGTTTTCCAGTCTTTACAACAAGTTGGAAAGTTGTGGAATAACCTTTTAATAAATTCCTTTTCTGATTAAAGTAGCTAAAGTTGGTTTATTTTGCTTGCACTCAAGAACTCTGAATGATCTAAAGATCTGTACTAGCAATGGTCTGGATGACTTAAAACTAAAAAACAATGGGCTCCAATTCCTGATCTCCTATCCATGACTTGAGCCAAAAATTTAGAGTAAAAAAAAAAAATAGCAAGCAAAAACACCCCAACCAAACAACAAAGAAAATCCCTCAAAGTTTAAGAATGAAGAGTTTCTAAAATTCTAACATCAGCTGAAGTCACAGTTTTGACACTTTTTGGGAAATATTGGAACCCTGAAAATGGGAGTGAGGATATGTAATACACTCTGAGTGAGTACCCACATATTCAGAGTCTCCAAACCCCCAAATCCCATAGAGACTTCCTTGTGGACCAAAGCAACCCTAACTTGCTCTCTTATAAGGCTATTGCTATCTTCCTGGAAGACTTTAAAATGAACTTATTTAACATAATTACCTTGAAAGAGTCAGGCAATTTTTCCTCATACCCTGTCTTTCCTACTCCTATTTATCTACAGACTTACCAGTATACCAGTATATTATGCACCAGGGATCCAAATACAAAGTCAACCCAAGAAGGAAGACTTTCATAACTAAAGAACTACAGAATTTTGCTAGCTTATATCGGTAAATATTATGAATACTCTGGGGAATGTAATCCCCAGAGGGTACTAGGACAAGAAGTAAAGAATATAACTTCAGATCAAGCTGAATTTATCTACATGTGTAAGTAGCAGAGACTTTGGATTCAATCTAGTAGTTTAATCAGCTGGGAGTGTTTCTAAGTGTTTGCCTCATTGGTTGACCAAAACCTCACTTTAATGGTAGTTGTTACTTATTAAAGTTGATAGGCCAGAAATTATTTGATATAATATAGAGTAAGGAAGTCAAAAGCTCAGGATATAGGCATGTTGGAGGGGATTTACCATGTTTGACCTGCTCACCCACACTTTCAGTATATCTCCAAGAAGTCCCAGAAAACATCCCCTTCTCCAAGGCTTTGAGAAATATATTGAATGATGAGTAGAATTAGCACATTTGAAAGGTACTGTAGGGTCTACAGACTCTAGGAGAAGAAATCTAATAAGAAATACTGCAGTTAAAATGTTATTTCTACTTTACATGGGGATACTGGGAACCTGGGGTGGCAGAGGCAAAGTAACAGTATCAGACAAAAACGTATGGCTCACATTGTAGACATAAAAATCAATATGTAAATCAGGAAAACAACAAGTAACAGTCTTTATAAGTGACTATTCATTTGTTCTCAAACTTTTGTGCATACCAAAATCACCTGGAAGGCTTGTTAAACCTCAGATAGATGGATGGGCTTCATCCCTAGAGTTTTTGATTTAGTAGGTATGAATGGGATCCAAGAACTTGAATCTCTAACAACCTCTTAGGTTATATTGATTCTGTTGTTGGTCCAGGGAAACTTTGAGAACTATTGATTTTGAATCCTGAGAACCAATATAAATAAGGAGACCATAAAAATATGACTTAATTTATAAACCTCCCCAAACTAAAAATTATGAACAAAGATTTTATTTATGATGCCACAAAAGAGTCACTCTCTGCCCCCCAAATCCCAGGTTGAGTCATTTTACAACAAGAGCCCCTTGAATTGAGATAGCCAGGGATGACTTATGAAAGAAATGAGTATAATACTCATGTACTTTATTATATGCATCACCTTGAAGCTTCTCCAAAGGGTACTGAGATTACTTACCTACTCTATACAGGACATTAGACACTGTCTCTGAACAGCAATAATTTCCAGGGACCAGAGTGCTACTCTAACTCATAGTCAGAGTGTAGGCTAAGAAGGGTCATGGAGATTTGAGTTCCACCTCACAGTAGGCTTAGTGAGACCTCATAGTTATTCCTTTAGTTTCTTAGCATATTATTGGAATAGATTTATTAAAAAATCTTCAGAATCTCCCAATTGGGTCCTTGACTGGAGAATTCTCTCCAGTTGATGTATGGTATAAGACTAGTCTAGTTGGAAGGGTCAAAGAAACTACTGGCTCTTCCCCTTCCTACTAAAATAACAAATCAAAAACAATGCTGCATCCTTGGTAAAAATTAAAGATATAAATGCCATCACTATAGACCTGAAAAGATATAGGGGTAAAATGGCTTTTATATTCTCATTTGGTTGCCATTTTGACCAATGTTAAAAATAAATAGATCTTTGATAATTATAGCAATTTGTTGTAAGCTTAATTAGGGAATGATTACAGTTGCATCTACTGTTTTAGATGTGGTTTTTTAATTATAGCAAAAACATACATCCCATGCTGCCAGTATGAGTTGTAGATATCTATCCGTCCCCTTCCCCAAACAGAAAATACCTAAAGTAGTTTGCTTTCCCCTAGTGAGGAGAGCAATATACATTCAGTGTATTGCCTCAGGGTCATATCACCTCCCTTTGTGCCACAAGTCAGTCTTCAGAGACCTTGATTATTTCATTATCTCTCAAAAGAGCATGTTATTCCACTACATTGATGAGATAGACACCTGGGGACAAAAAGTTACTGGAACTCTAAGCATTGAGATGGCTTATTATGACAGATGTTGGCAGATAAACCCCATGAAACATTTAGGCTTCACACTGCAGGGAAGTCTTTCGAGGCTCCAATAGTCTGGGGCACATTGGGATAACCTTAAAAACTGATGACTTGTTGCTATATCTTTTAACCACTATGTCTAAAGGAAAAGAAAATACTTAATAGAAATGTTTGAATTTCATAGAAAAGGTATACAACATTTGGTATTCTGCTTCTACCCATATCAGTTGGAAGACAAGCAGCTTTAGATGGAACTTGGAACAAATAATTCTCTACAGTTAGTCAGGGTTATAGTGGCACAGCAACAATACTGAAAGTATTTATGGCAGGTTATAATGTCAAATGAGGTCTATAAAAAGTCCCAATTGGATTATCACAGAGAAAATCCCTAAAGTTTTAGAGCAAGTAAAAGAGCTATTCAACTTTGAAAATGTTTCTTGCTTCTTGGTAACCCTGTTAGAGTCTAATGGTTGTAATTACATGGTCTTGGCTCTTCAGATATGTTTTCTTCCTTATAGTATCATGTGTATATTTTAAATATTTCTCTCTTCTTTCCCTTTCAGTTATTTTGTACAGAATGTGTTGATAATAGTTCCTTTATAATCTAGCCCAAAGGACATTACCGATTTTGTAGGATATCAATACAAATATTTCTCTTCCAGTAAAAAAAAAAAAAGCCATTCAAAGATCCAGAACATGAGCTGAAGGCAGTATCCAAGAGATTTTGTGTTACAGTTTTGAGGAAGGTGTGAGAAACTATGATTGTATAAGGGATGACATCTGTTAATATTGTATAGCCAAAGGGGTGGACAGTGGTGAACACTTGTTATTACTTCTAACAATATCTCAGGCTTTTTCATGTTTTTCAGTGCCATGTGCAGAAGCCAATATTCAGTGTCTTCACAATAACAGTTCTGAGGTATGATTCAAAGTCTTGCTCTTGGCTATGTACCCAAACTTGGTATCATAACATTCATGATTCCAAATGTTATCCAATACAGTTTTTAATAAATTCTTTTTGTGCTTAAATCCATTTACATAGTTATTTTCTACTGCATCTAACTGAGAGGTCTAATCAGTCTTCTCACAAAACAACCTTCTTGTCACCATAATAAAGCCAGGGGGATTCCTTGGATAATGGATATAAGCATTCCTGTCACTGTAAAGGGAAATCTTCCTCTGTAAAGTAAATAAATTGACATTACAATCAAACATTGATCTCTTGTAAGTGTGGTTAGCATGTGTCCTTCTCAGCTGAGCCTAGTCTCCTCTGGACACACTAATAAAATTCAGTAACTTTTTGACAGTCATCTATGAGGTTCTGTCTTAGTTACCACTGACCCCCTATGATCTGTCTTTTTCTTCCTCAACTCAAAAATCCTGCCATCATCCACTTCCTAAAGCTCTCATGTCTACAGTATATTTACATGCATTTCATCAACAAGGCAGGTGGAGATTTTTATCTTCAATCTCGAGTTAAAATAAAGTTAAGAAAACCAGTCAACCAGCTAGAGATAAACTAAAGGTAAAAGAAGATATACTCAACCAGCTAGTAAGAAGCAGATTAGGAAGGATTTTCAGGAACATGTATAAAGGACAGATGGACATACCAAAGAGGGGTAGGATCAAGGGTAGGAAGTGGGGATGGCAGGGATGGGGGGAGTTTGGGGTGGGGAATGGAGACAACTGTACTTGAACAATAAAAAATGTGAGAAAAAAAGCAGCAAGAACTGGGGTCATTGTACTCTTAGACTAACCTATGTTATACAATGCTCAGCCTCATTTATCTAATCCAAAAAAGCCACAGTGATAGAGGGATGCCATCCATCAACATCAATCTGCATCCATCAGCAAATAACAATAATGATCGTGGGAGAAACCTAAGTGAGTGTAATTCATTTCTAGGTAGCTTGAGGTTTTCTGAACTTTATGTCTTATACTACTTTCGTTTTGTTTGTGTTATTTTGAGCTTTTCTCTTGTGTTTACACTGGTGTTTGTTATCATTAATTCTCATTCTCATGGAATTTTAAGGTTCATCTTCCCATAGCTAGATTATACAAATGTGAACATAGTATTTACTAGCACCCTGGGATTGTCATTGGAGCATATATAATATGAGAGATATCACTCCTTCCAGAAGTTTAGACAGTGAAGGATAAAGGAAAGCTGGTTCAAAGGGGTTCTGTGTCAGCTAGTGAAAACTTTCTAGCCTTTTATATGACTCCTTGCCAAGTAGGTATTAGCAAGTTATACAGATCACCACAGAAACAAAGTTCTCATCAAACTTAACCTTTCACTGAGAGTTTCCTCTTTTGAGAGTACCCAGAAAAGCAGCCTAAACCCACAGGGCTATTCAGTTGCATGCTGTACACGTACATTTTTTATCTCTTTTAACTTTGCTTTCTACTTCCACTGTACGACTTAATTCTAGGATCCATATCAGTTTTTTAAACTGGAATTGTCACTTACCTTACATTAACACATCATCTAAAATTTACTAATAGTCTATTGCTTATATTACCCTTTCACACTTTCAAAAATTTAGAACCCCCAAATATTTATTTCCTTGTTTTTCTCTTGCATAGTAAATTACTTCAAGGGATTTTTATATTGTTAATACTTCAAAACCAAAATAAATTGTTTTCTATGGTGCATGAATTATTATGCATCTTCTAAAGAGGACAAATCAAGCTGTTCTAGCATCTCTTCACCCTTGTTGCTCTCCTCTACAGCAATGCTTTTCACCCATCTATCCATCCATCCATCCATCCGTTAACTCACTCATTCAATTGGTATATATTAATCATCAGTTAGAGACTCAGCCCTATATAAATGCCTTTAATTGTGTCTTAAAAGTAGACAGCATGGAGAGGTCAGAAGATGGCAGTGAAGTAGGTAAAAGTCATATTCAACTCCTTCCATCCTTGAACAGAAATTAGAACTAAGTTGTAGAACAATTGGCTGGAATAACCAATGGAAGATGAGATGAATAGAAGTCTTACAGCCAAGGATTTACAGGAGCCACAATAAGACTGGTAAGAAGGGCACAGAGACTGAGGAGTGCGGGCCCCATACCCACATGCAGCAGCTGAGTTTCTTGTGGTGTCCCATGAGAGTTTTAAAACATGTAGTAACTGACTGTTGCTTCAGAAACACTGACCTCTTTTTCCCTAGAATATTAAATTAAGAAAACAAACAAACAACCAGTACAACAATAGCTGTCAGTGTGAACAAATCAAATTTATACTGCTATTTATCAGATCAGCAAAAAATATATTTTTTTGGTGTGCTGCAGAATTTTAGTAAATAGTTATGCATGCCATGAGATGAAAAAGGTTGAAAATTGCTGATCTAGAAGGATATCTCAGTTGCAAAGTTTCCTCGTGAGGAAAGTGGGGTCTCAAGTCCATGCTGGCCTCCTCAGCCCATAGCAACAAAGTCAAGAAGAGGTTCCCACATGACATCTGGCAGTGGAGTTTAGTGGAGATTCTGTCCACCAGGAAGAGAGGAAGATTCTAGGGACTCAGAAATCCTCTTGAAGGGCAGTGCACAGGATCTCCTTTGCAGCCGCTCGCCCTGGGATGCAGCAGAGGGAATGTGGGGTTAGAGGGGTTAGAGTCTTGGGAGAACAGACTTGGCTATGTGGCTTGGAAAGAGGACCTGGGAGAATGGCCATAAGGGTCCCTGTGCTGGGTCTATCTCTTGCACCACCCACAGATGCCATCTTTCTTGGTGTGAACACTCCCCTCCAATATGCATCAGTGTAAGGGGGATTGCACAAGCCCCATCTTCCTGATGCCTGAAGGGTCTCCCTGGAGACCCATGGAGCTCATGTCCTGTGGAGGAAGCTGCTGCTTGAGCCTATAACACAGACTGTTGAAGCAATCTGGAGGATGAAACCAAGGAAAATCAGAGACAGTTTTGTGGCTCTGGGACAGAAACAAATTTCCTTCCCCATGTGCCAGGGGAAGCCTGGCTCTGACACCATGGAAACCCAGCTACCTGCCATGGGGAGTGCCTCTCACCCAGGACAGCAGCAGCAGAGCCTGCCCCCCTACCCAGAGCCCAACCCTCTGCTGGTGGTAGCTGGAGCATCCCTACCCTAAGTCATAAGAAGGGCTACCTACTAGGCCACAACACCACACCTATTACAGCCACAAAGAAGCCACCCACCTTGTCAGAGTGGCTTGCTGCCTCACAACTAGAGTAGTGGTGTGTCAGCCCCTATACTGGAGACCCAATAGCCCCATCATGAGATATTAGTTAGCTCTACCCTCCTGACTCCTGGTGGCCCTGCCTGGCTGAGACCATGCTCCTAAATATTACCAATCAGGTTACCTAGGGCAGAAGGCTCTCCAGGAGGTCTGGATGGACTCTGAAAAATCTTGTGTTACATAGCTCTTGGGGAGGGGGACATTTTTTCCGTGTACTCTAGACCAGCAGCACCATTCTTGTGCTGAGTCCTCCCTTTAGATGTCCAAACCCTAATCTGTGTGGGCCTGATGAGCATTGCTGGACTCATCCTGATGAATCCCTGAGATCTGGCCCCACCACAATGGTCCAGAGGCACATGGCAGTGGTGTACCCTGAGACTGTTGTTAAGTGGCCTTAAATGCAGCCACTCAACATGCACTAGTGATAACGTACTAGTGCTAAGTATAAACCTGCATCAATCTAGTGAATAACACTCACTCTTACCTGGTGACATACTGGTGAAAAAATTCACACACTGCCAAGGGTTCTTCCAGTAATTTAGCCTAATAGAGAAGTAAAGCCACATATTGGAGAGTGTTGGTCCTTTTGTAGACATACCCCCAAGCTTGGGGCTGGTGGAGCTTAAGGTTGATAGAAACTGGCCTTAGTGTACAGCTGGGCCCTACTACACACATCAAGGCCCAGCAGAAAGAGTCACAAAGTGCAGATCACTTTGTAACTCCAAACAGGTAGCCCAGGGCCCATCACTGGTAGCACCTGACATTGATCTGCACTGGATAACCTCCCAAGGGACACCAGAACCAATACAATCAGGGGACCACACCACTTCAGAGCACAAGTCAATTAGCTCCACAGTGGCACATACAAAGGAAGATCTCAAGAAACACAAGATCCTGTTGGGAAAATTTCAGCTTTGTGAAGACACACCCACATAGTGACTCATACACTGGGGTTAGGGTCCATACTTCCTAAAGCAATCTACAGATTCAACACAATTCTTACCAAGTTACCAATGGTATATTTCACAGACTTAGAACAAATATTCCAAAAATTTATAGGAACTACAAAGAACCCTGAATAGCAACAGCAATACTGAGAAAGAAGAACAAAGGTGGAGGAATCACACTATCTAGTATGAAACTGTACTACAAGGCCATAGTAATGAAAGCAGTATGGTACTGGAATCAAAATATACATATCGATCAATGGAAAGGAATAGAAAGACCAGAATAAACTCATGCCTTTATAGTCAATTAATATTTGACAAAGGAGGTAAAAACATACAATGGACTACAGGTAGTTTGTTTAATAAATGGTGTTGGGAAAATTGGACAGATATACACAGAAAAATGAAACTAGACCACACATAGGAATAAACTCAAAATGATCTAAAAACTTAAATATTAGATTCAAAACCATAAAAATTCTAAAAGAAAATATAAGCAGTAAAATCTCAGATATTTCTCTTAGGAATATTTTTTTTTCTGAGAAATATCCTTGGGCAAGGGAAAGCAAAGGAAAAGTAAACAAATGGGATTACATCAAACTAAAAACGTTTTGCACAACAAAAGAAACCATCAAAAAATGAAGAGACAAAGTACTAAATGGGAGAACATATTAATAAATGGTACATCAGATAAGAGGTTAATATCCAAAATTTATAAAGAGCCTTTAAAAGCCAACACCAAAAATATTCAACTAAAAATGTGCAAAGGAACTGAATAGACACATTTCAAAAAGGGCATACAGATGGCCAATATAAATAGAAAAAGGATAACTATGATCACAGCGGAATCAAACAACATAGAGACTAAAACAACAATCCAAAGGATCAATACATCCAGGAGATGTTTCTTTGAAAAGATTTAAAAAAAATCAGCAGGCCTTTAAGCCAACTCATCAAGAAAAAGAGAGGAGACCCAAATAAACACAATCAGAAATTAAAGAGGAGTTTGAGTTTCCGCCCAGATGGAGGCATAGGTAGAAACCCTTTGTTTCCTCACACAACCAAAAGGAGGATAACAACCAATCTAAAATCAATGAACAACCAGGCGCATCAGAAAATTAAACCGCATGGAACTCTGACAATCAAGGAATTAAAGAAAAATCGATCAGAACACCAAACCACTAAGGAGGTGGGCTGCGCAGGCCGGCTGCTGACAAAAATGGCAGCAAGGCAGCAGAACCTGTCAGAAGGTCTTGCTGCAGCTAGGCAGTGGTCTGCATGGGCAGGGCTAAATTAGGGGAAACTGAGACTCAGAGTTGACTGTGGACTAGGCAGTTGCCATGGTGGGAGAAACTAACAGTTTCACAGCAGAGTCTGTTGGAAAGTACACTAGAGACAACCAGGAGATCTACTTTGTTCCCTCTCTGACCCCTCCCACACAGGCAGCTCCACAGCACAGCACAGAACATTGCCCTCTCCGAATAAATACCTAAGGCTCCACCCTCTTACAAATTATCAGGTGTACCAAGACAAAAAAATATGACCCAAATGAAAGAACAGAGCAAAACCTCAGAAAGAGAACTAAGCAAGGAGGAGATAGCCAACCTAACTGATGGGGAATTTAAAGCCCTGGTAATCAAAATGCTCACAGATCTGACTGAGCTTGGTCGAAAAATGAAAACACAAATGACAGATACCCAAAATGAATAACGCAAAATATTCAGGGAACCAACAGTGACAGCAAGGAAACCAGGACTCAAAGCAATGATTTGGAACAAAAGGAAGAAATAAACATTCAACTGGAACAGAATGCAGAAACAAAAATTCAGAAAAGTGAAGAGAGTCTACAAACCTCTGGGGCAACCTGAAATGTTCCAATATCTGCATTATAGGGGTACCAGAAGGAGAAGAACAACAGCAAGGAATTGAAAACTTATTTGAACAAATGATGAACAAAAACTTCCCCAATCTGGTGAAGGAAATAGACTTTCAGGAAGTCCTGGAAGCTCAGAGAGTCCCAAAGAAGTTGGATCCAAGGAGGTACACATCAGGGCACATCATCATTAAGTTACCCAAGATTAAAGATAAAGAGAAAATCCTAAAAGAATCAAATGGAAAAGAGAATAACCTACAAAAAAGTGTCCATTAGGCTGTCAGCTGATTTCTCAAAAGAAACCTTGCAGACAAGAAGGGGCTGGAAAGAAGTATTTGAAGTCATGAAAGGCAAAAACCTACACCCAAGATTACTCTAGCCAGCAAAGCTATAATTTAGAATGGAAGAGCAGGTAAAGTGCTTCCCAGATAAGGTCAAGTTAAAGGAGTTCATCATCACCAAGCCCTTATTATAGGAAATGTTAAAAGAATTTATCTAAGAAGAAGATCAAAAACATGAACAGTAAAATGACAACAAACTCACAACTATCAACAAATGAACTTAAAAGAAAAGAAAAACAACAAAAACAAAAATTAAGCAAACAACTAGAAGAGTAAGAGAATCAGAGAAATGAACATCACATGGAGGAATTTCAGTGGGGAGGGGGAAGGGAAGAATAGGGGGAAAAGGTACAGGGAAGAATAGGGGAAAAAGTTACAGGGAAGAAGAAGCATAATTACTAGGTATAAAATAGATGGGGAGAGATAAAAATGGTATATAAAACAGAGGATTCAAAGAACATATATTTACAACCATTGGACATGAACTAAGGTGGGGGGATGAATGCTGGAGGGTTGGGATCACAGGGCAGAGGGGGGATAAAGGGGAAAATATTTGGGAAAAGTGTAATAGCATTATCAATAAAAATATTTAAAAATGAAAGAGGAGAAATTACAACACAAAAATACAAAGGTAAGAAATTACTACAAGGAAGTATATGCCAAGAAATTTGAAAACTTGGGTGAAATTGACAAATTTTTAGAAAAATATAATCTTCCAAAACTGAATCAAGAAAAGGCAGAAAGCCTGAACAGACTGATAGCATCTGGTAGAATTGAAACAGTAATCAAAAAACTCCCAGCACACAAAAGCCCCGGGCCAGACAGTTTTACAGGAGAATTTTACAAAACATTTAAGGAAGAGCTAACCCCTACCTTTCTCAGACTACTCCAAAAAATTCAGGAAGAGGGAAGATCACAAACTCTTTTTACAAAGCCAGCATCATCCTAATCCCAAAACCAGACAAAGACAAAACAAAGAAAAAAAACTATATGCCAATATCACTCATGAACATGGACACTTAAATCCTAACAAAATATTGGCAAACTGCATTCAGAAATACATTAAAAAGATTATACACCATGATCAAGTGGGATTCATCCCAGGGATGCAAGGATGGTACATTACTCCCAAATCAATAAACATACTACTACGACACATCAAAAAAGGAAAGACAAAAATCACATGATCATGTCAATAGATGCAAAAAGGACATTTGATAAGATACAGCACCCATTTATGATGAAACCACTCAGCAAAGTGGGAGTAGAGGGAGCATACCTCAACATAATAAAGGCCATATATGGGAAATCTACAGCAACATCATACTCAATGGGCATAAACTAAAAGCTTTTCCCACTAAGATCAGGAATAAGACAAGGATGTCCACTTTCGCCACTTCTATTCAAAATAGTATTGGAAGCCCTAGCCACAGTGATCACACACACACACACACAAAAGAAATAAAAGAATCCAAATTGGAAAGAAGGAAGTAAAACTGTCACTGTTTGCAGATGACATGATAGTGTACACAGAAAATCCTGTAGACTCCCCCAAAAAACTACTCAACCTAATAAGTGAATTTGGCAAAACAGTGGGAGATAAGACATTGAAGGATTCAGACATTGAAGGAATTTTTATTGACCAACAATAAAATATCAGAAACAGAAATCAGGGGGAAAAATCCAATTTGCTATAGCAAAAAAAATAATAAATAAAGTACCTAGAAGCAAGCCTAACCAAGGAGGTAAGAGACCTGTATTCAGAAAACTGCACAACACTGAAAAAAGAAATTAAGGAAGACACAAACAAATGGAAGCATATATCCTGTTCATGGATTGGAAGAATTAATATTATCAAAATGTCCCTACTACCCAAAGCAATTTATAGATTGAATGCAATCCTTATTAGAATACCAATGACGTATTACAGATACAGATACAATCACAAATACAGAGCAAACATTTAAAAAATTTATATGGACCAGAAACAATCTCAAATAGCTGCAGAAATTTTGGTAAAGAATAACAAAGTAGGAGGAATCACAATACCTGATATCAAACTATATTACAAGGCCACAGTTATCACAACAGTCTGGTACTGGCATAAGAACAGACACATATATCAATGGAAGAGAATACAGAGCCCAGAAGTAAACCCAAATGTCTATGGTCAATTAATACTGGACAAAGTGGGAAAAAGAAGTAAATGAAGTAAAAATAGCCTCTTCATCAAATGGTGTTTGGAGATCTGGACAGCTACATGCAGGAAAAAAAAACCATGAAAGTCAATCACCATTTTACACCATATACAAAACTAAATTCAAGGTGGATAAAGGACTGAAATACAAGTTGTGACAATATAAAAGTCCTAGAGGAGAACATAGGCAGGAAAATATCAGATATTCTGTACAGCAATACCTTCACTGATATGTTCCCTAGACCAAGAGACATAAAGGATAGAATGAACAAATGGGATTTCATCAAAATACAAAGCTTCTGCATGGCTAAAGAAACCATCAGCAAAATGAAAAGGGAACCAACCATACGGGAAAACATATTTGCTAATGGTACCTCAGACAAGGGTTTGATCTCCAAAATATATAAAGAACTCACATGACTCCACTCCAAGAAGACAAAAATCCCAATTAAAAAATAGGCAAAAGACTTGAACAGACACTTCTCTAAGGAGGACATACAGAGGGACTAGAGACATATGAAAGGATGCTCAGCATTGCTAGCCATCAGAGAGATGCAAATTAAAAACAATAAGATACCACTTCACACCAGTGAGAATGGCCATCATAACCAATTCAACAAACAAGAGATTGTGGGGAAAGTGGAACCCTAGTTCACAGTTGGTGGGAATGCAGACTGGGTCAGCCACTGTGGAAAACAGTATGGAATTTCCTCAGAAAACTAAAAATGGAACTGTTTTTTGACCTGGCAATTCCACTGCTGGGACTATGCCCTAAGAATCCTGAAACATCAATTTAAAAGAAGCTGTGCACCCCAATGTTCATAGCAGCACAATTTATAATAGCCAAGGGCTGGAAGCAACCTAGATGCCCATTGGCAAATGAGTGGATCAAAAACTATGGTACATTTATACATTGGAATTCCATGCAGCAGATAGTAAGAAGGAACTCCTACCCCTTGGGACAGCATGGATGGATCTGGAGGGCATTATGCTAAGTGAAATAAGCCAGGTGGTGAAAGACAAAAAACATGTGATCTCACCTTTAAGTGGAACCTAATCAACAAAACGAAGAAGCAAGCATAATATAATGAGAGACACTGAAATAAAGAACAAACTGATAATAACCAGAGGGTAGGGAGGAAAGGTATAAAGGGGGAAAAAGGGAGAATGGCCATCAAGGAACATGAACAAAGGACCCATGGACAAA
>PVKM010018313.1:0-25150 GCA_004027735.1 Carollia perspicillata
CCACCCTGAGCAATTCTGTGTTACACCAGCTAGGTATTCTGCAGTTTAATTCCATTCTGACGCTATCTTCCTGGAGGTAGCATCAGATCCTGGAGGTGAAGGGCTCCGTCCCATGAGACCGCCCCTCTGCCATTGCAGGAGCCAATCATAGGCAGTAGGGCCCCAGGTCACCCACGACTTTTTTTCCAACTTTGCTACGCATCAGAGGTTCCCATGATCCTCTCACCCTTGGCTTTGATTATTTGCCAGAATCACTCACTGAAGTCAAGGAAACACTTAGGTTTACCAGTTTATTAAAAGATATGGTAATGAATGCAGATGAACAGCCAGATGAAGAGAGATGCGTAGTGTGAGGTCTGCAGGCTCTCGAACACAGGAGCTTCTGGCCCCATGGGGTTGGGGTGTATCACCCTCCCAGGACATGGGTATGTTCCCCAATGTAGGAGCTCAATGAACCCCATAATTCGGGATTTTTATGCAGACTTCATCATGTAGGCATAGTGAATTGTTAACTCCATTTCCAGGTCCTCTCTCTGCTATAGAGAAATTTGGGGGGTCAGTAAAGTGGGGCTCAAAATTCAAAACTTCTAATCCTGGCTTGGTCTGGTGATGATCGGCCTCTTGCCAGGAGCCCACCCAGGGTTGCCTCATTAAAACAAAAGACACTCCTAGCGCCCTTATCACTTAGGAACTTATAAGGGTTTCAGAAACCAGGATGAGGCCACGTGTACATTTCTTATTATAAATCACAACGTCACAGATGGGAGTGGGAACTTCTGCTTAATTCCCAATGCTGAATTCACCATCAGCAACAGGGAGGTCTCCTGCTTCTCCCCAATATCCCCTAAGAGTCCCTTGTTCCAGCTCTGAGGGCTGGTGCACCCCCTCCCTGGAAGTCAAGATTGGCACTACTAAATATCTCAGTAAGCATAGTTCATTTTCCCATGGGGTTCTCAGTCAAGTTGTTTAACTTTCCTGGACCTAAATTTCCTCATCTTCAAATTGGGAGAGAGTACGGATATTTTATAGAGTATAAAATATTTTATAGAGTAGCTGTAAATGCTGGAAATATGCACATTAGTTTTCTTTCCTTTTACATTCTCCATAGCACATCAAAATTACTCTTTAATGGCCTTTCTCAAACCACATCATGGAATTCTATTCTATTCTATTCTATTCTATTCTATTCTATTCTATTCTATTCTATTCTATTCTATTCTATTCATCTGTGTGTTTTTTTTATGCCAGTCCCAAACTGTTTCGATTACTATAACTTTGTAGAATAGTACGAAATCAGGGAGTGTGACACCTCCAGCTTTGTTCTTCTTTCTCAAGATTTCTTTAGCTATTCAGGGTCTTTTGTAGTTCCATATGAATTTATTTACATATAAAGTTATATGTATAATTATTTATATTCAATAGAATTTTACTCAGCCATAAAAAGAGTAAAATCTTGTCATTTACAGTAACATGGATAAACCTAAAAGGTATCATGCTAAGTGTAATAACTCACACAGAGAAAAACAAATACCATATAAGTTCATTTATATGTGGAATCTAAAAATCAAAACAAATGACCAAACAAAGCAAAACAGAAACAGGCCCATAGATACAAAAAACAAACTAGTGGTTACCAGAGAGGGGAGAGGGGGTGGCGAAATTAGTGAAGGTCACAACTTGTAGTTACAAAGTAAGTAAGTCATGGGGATGCAATGTGTAACATAGGCAATATAGTCAATAATAACGAGATGGTAACTATACCTACTAGGGCAATCATTTGTAATGCACATAAACGTAGAATCACTGTGATGTACCCCTGGAAGTGACGGGATGTTGTATGTCAATTGAAGAAGATGGTGATGTGGTCAGACGGTGTTTAGAGAGTTGTTCGGGCTGCAGCCCGAAGACCACAGTGTGCGTGTGAGTGCGTGGCGAGGAGTGTGGGGCACAGGCGCTGACACCATGGCTGGGTGAATTCTACGCTGGGCCTGCTGAGTTTGAGGTCCTGGTACTACCTGAGGGATCCAGACTGTTCAGTGCTTTCGTTAAATATCAGCTTTGTATTTTGTGTAACTCACCTGCCACAACAAGGGAATGGACATTTGCACTGTTTCATTGAACAAGTATTACTTTGACCTTTAATAATAGTATGCCAACTTTTTGTGCTACATTCTGCCTTTTCCACAGTGTTTGACTTTTGGTTAGTCGTCTAGGTTAATGTCAACAGGATGATTTAACTGGGCAATTTCCGTGTGCTCATACAAACAGATCTAACATGTTAACACAGTAGTACTGATTCCCGATGTTAGTCAGTAGGTCTACAGGGATGACTTCAGAGGAAATCATTTTGAATACTCAAGACCTGAGAAGTTCCCTCTAAAGACCTAAAAATTGCCATAGACCTATGTTCAAGGTTTTTCTATACTTGAGTTTTCTATACTCATTTTGGGAACATTAAGTTTGCCTCCTTCCTGGAAGAAATCACTGGCTTTGTGAGGGAGGAGGAGTGTAGAGCTTGAGGGGGCTGAGCTTTGGGCCTGGCTCTTAGACCATGAAGTGAGATAACAGCAATTCTTCTTCAACTAGGGCCTCAGTGGCACTGCTGTGCATCTCCAGGCATTTCAGTAATTTTGAACTCTGCATTTGACTAGCTGAATATCTCAATTGACCACAAGATGGCAGCACAATATATATTTTTAAAGGAGATGACGTTTCTTTTTTAAGCTCAGGTCCGGGTGGGAGGAACCGTAACTAAGAATTTCTCTTCTTGTCCCTGTAGTGGAAAGAAAGGAAGGAATACTGCATGGAAGGAAGTGACCAAGGGAAGAAGGAAAGAAAAGAGTGAAGTGGAGGGAAGGAGGGAGGAGAAGCAAAGAAAAAAGTAAAAGAACAAACAAACAAACAAACAAACAATTCACATGAGCTAGATTATATTTAACTACAAAGAAGAAAATAACCCAGCCACCGAGGCAGGAAATTTCTGAGGGAGGAAACCAGCGTTATAACCGCATTTATTCACAGCCTCAATGTGTGAGCATAAGACAGACATTTGACCTTCTTTATAAAAGCAGTTGTCTCTTTGGGAAACGACGAGAATGAGTTTACATTTACAAAGGGCTCTTGTCCTCGTAAGTCTTATATTAGCATAATAAGTAGCTTGGATTCCAGATTTATTTTACTCAGTACCCTTCGGGAAGGTCTTTCACCTTGGTTTTCATTTTTAATTGTGTGGGGGAAATAAGAGATTAAATGAGGAGAGAATAAACTGTATTCAGACACAAACTGACAGGGAAGCCTTGAGGTGATGGAAATGAAAGGGCTGACGTGGGTTTAGTGCTCCTGGGACTGAGGAGAATTCTTCCGTCTCTTTGATTCTCCTGACCACCCACCACTTGGTGGGCCTACTTAGGGGGTCGTGCAAAGGGAGAGCTCTTAGGAATGGTGGTGGCCTCCGGCATTGAAAATCTTTAGACTGAGGTTTTTGAAACCTTGGCACTAATGGCTCTTTTGGCCACATAACTGTCTGGGGGGCGCTAAGGGCCGTCTGTTACTTTGTAGGATATTTGGCAGCAGCCCTGGCACGTACCCTCCGATGTTGGTAATACTCATCAGCTGTGACCGCCAGAAACTTCTCCAGACATTGCCAGTTGTCCCCTGGGAGCAGGCTTGCCCCCATCTCCCTGTCTGAGGACGCCTGCTTTAGATACACTCTGATGACAGGGATGAAGGAACTCCTGAATGTTTTGTTTGTATTCTTGTCCTGTTCATGGGCAAAACTCATGTGTTCTCAGATCTTCATTAGAGGTTTCCAAGTATTAAATCTAGATATAAAATGCCAGTTTTTAGAGCCAGGGCAATTTTCTGTGTGAGAAACAAATAA
Source organism: Carollia perspicillata (assembly GCA_004027735.1). Lineage (NCBI taxonomy): Eukaryota > Metazoa > Chordata > Mammalia > Chiroptera > Phyllostomidae > Carollia > Carollia perspicillata. The sequence goes on from PVKM010018313.1 coordinate 3,881, forward strand.
ACAATTATTAACTGTCAAGGTTCAATTGAGCAAAAATCTACAACCAAGCACTGTGGGGCAAGCAAAAGAGTTTGTATAGAAATAAAATCAATCAGTGCTGGTTGAATCCTTATTATGTTCCACTTTTTAATCCACTGACAATGTCCATTTTATATTTCTCTCATTTAAACCTTGCATCATCTCTGTGAAGAAATATTACTTATATTTTATAGGTGAAAAACAGAAGCTAAGAAAAGTCCAGTCACCAGCACAATGCCACGTTAACAATAGGTGGCAAAGGCCAGATTAAAACTTGATCTTTCTAACACAAGGACTGTGTATGCTCTAGCACCAGACACTAACCCTTGAGAATTTTACAAGCTACTTGGGGGAATAATGCATGTACATAGGAAACACATCTAATTTCATAAGACAGTATTGCAAAAGCCACAAAAATTGCAAGACAGAGTGCTGTAGACTAGAGTGAGCTGAGAAATGGTTAGGACGTGATAGGTCTTGATCTGCATGTCTTTAAAGAATGGGGGATTAAGGGGTGGATTAGCAAAATGGGAGGGATGGGTGCAAGGCTACAAAGGGGAACACCAGGACGGCGTGAGGGTGCTGGGAGAGTAGGGTAGAGTGGAGATGGCTAGAAGGAGCAGAAGACCCGTGCTGAGAAAGAGAGGTCACACAGGTGGAAATGGGGGGCCTTGAGTCAGATGTCAGATGACTGAGGACCTTGAATCTGCTGCAGATGGGACAAACTGGCAGGCTAAATTAGTGCATCTTGTTTAGCTCAGAGTTTTAAGAACGGAGAAATTAAAAACAAACATTCTCGAATGGAACAACTTTGGGCCCATATTGCTGTATCTCAACTCTCGGCCCAGGAGGGTTGCTAGGGCTCTGCAAGCTCATCGAAGTCTGCACCACGTCCTGCTCTTTACCCTCCTCTTGCTTCACTGAACCATCTGCTTCACCCCTGTTTATTCCCTGAAGCAGTGGAATTTGCACTTAAATTTAGAAATGGGTGTTTTAAAAAAATGACACTGACAATACCAGTGAAAATCTATTCTTTCTTCCAATAGTCCACTAGAAATGGAGGAGCCAATTCTCCATTTAATAATTCTCCATATGTCCAAAGATTGTTCTCAGACCCTCGTTTCATTCCGGTCTATCTTCTCTACTGAAATTATCCCTCGTGGTTCGGCCTTTCCCCGTGGCTGTGCTCTTTCCCCATGGCTCTTCCCCAGTGCTGGAGCTGATGTGGGTTCTCAGTCTTTGCCAACTCTGAGCACCAACGTGTGTACACCGGCACTCAGGCCATCTCCTTTACACATGTCTGGTCTGTGACGACTCAACAGGACACTAGGTATTTCTGAGCGCCCACAGTGGCTCAGGCACTTTTTTATGAATGTGGGCTATCACTGAATAACAGACTGAGAACAAGAGGATTTTTATTCTAGTGGGAGAGACATACAATGGACAATGAACAAACAAATAAATTACACATGTTGGAAAATGGGAGCTGTGAGGGATTAGAAGAGTAGAGTGGAGTAACGGGGCTAGTGGTGGGGACTGGAATTTTGAACGGAGTGGTCAGGCTAAGCTTCATTGAGAGGGTGACATTTTCAAAAAGCCTTGAAAGAGGTTGTTGTGGGAAATGACCTCGATGCAGTGGGAACCTCCAACTACCGGGCAAACTGCTCTGTAATGGAACAGAAAGGTTAACTAACAGACCCAGCTAAAGTGCTCAGATCATGTAGAATCAACCTAAAACACATGGTGAGCAGCAAGAGGAGAGAAATGATATTGGTTTACCTACTTAAGATAGTGTATAAGCAGGTAGAACCCTCACACTATATGAACCCTAGGTTATGCAATGTAAATATGTGCTCTCTCTCTCTCCCCCCTCCACTTCCCACACACACATACATACCAACCTTCTATCTGATAGTGAGATCGAAAGGACCAGACTTGAACTTAACCCAGGGACTCAGCAGACACAAGGTACCTGGGGCCAACAAATATTTGCTCTATCTGAGAGACTCGGGGCCAAGCGCTCTTGGCTAACAGCTATGGCTTGTCTATTAATCTGATGAGTAGCTATGAGGTTTGTCTCATTCTCTCAGGCAGGACACACATGGGGCCAGAGTGGGGGCCATAGTACATATCACCATAGCGGGGGCAATTTGAGATGACACAGCTATTAACCTGGAGGTGGCAGGAGCTGTACCTTACTGCTTAGCTCTTCCATCCCTTTCTTTGTAGAAACAACAGTCTTGATTATTCCATGCTTTAAAAATCCCCTGTCTCATTCATTATGTCTGTCTTTAACATGTGTCATAGGATACTTCCTATAGTTGTAAAGATTTTATTTATTTATTTATTTATTTATTTATTTATTTATTTATTTATTTATCTTTAGAGAGTAGAAGGGAGGGAGGAAGAGAGGGAGAGAAACACCAATGTGTGGTTGCCTCTTGAGCACCCCCTACTGGGGACCCGGCTTGCAACCCAGACATATGCCCTGACTGGGAATCAAACTGGCGACCCTTTGGTTCGCAGGCCGGCACCCAATCCACTGAGACACACTTCCTATTTTTAACATATCTTAGGAGTTTTATCCATCCCGTTGTTTTTTCATGTTTCAGAGTAGACTTGAGTATTCTCAAATAACGTCTTAAATACACATTCCAGAGGCGAAGGAGTTCACCACAAGGATATTGGAGAGAGGGGCACACCAGGCAGATTATAACAAAGGCAGCAGTGCACCTGACATGTTTCCAGGTCAGCAAGAACAGTGTGGCTGGGTGGCAACGAGTGGGAAGGAGGGTTAGATTTTCAGGGCCTCAGAGCCATTGTAAGAACTTTGCAATACTAACACAACTCGTCCTTCATTGAATTGTACTGTAAACTTTGTTTTTCCATCTTCTAGGAACTGCTCTTTACCCATGAGTAGGAGGAAAATCACAGTAGTGCAGTGTCATGGAAGCCAGAGAGAGTTTCAGAAAGGGCCGTTTGTGTCAGCTGTCACTGAAATGACTTTAATAAACGATAGACTACGGGGGATTATGAGAACGGGGTGGAAGAAAAGGCCATTTGACTTAGCAATAAAGATGTCATTGGTGACCTTCAAGGGACAAGTTTCGATGAAGCAGTTGGGCAGGAGGCTGAGCACTAGTGTTACAGAGGAAACGTGTGGGGGAGGAAATGGATATATCACTTCCTCAGTCCCGGTGACCTTTGTGCCTCATGTTTGCTGATATGAGCAAGCCCCCCACCTCTGGCAGACTGTGCCCAGGCAATCAGCGCTTCCCAGCAGAGCCCCACAAACCCAGTTCTCATGCATCAGGCTGCTGATTAAAGTATTTCCAGCAAATTCTACCAGATTCTTTGAAAGGCCTTTGAGGTTGCTCATTAGAGTGACTCCTTTTACTCGCTATTTTTTTTTACTCACAAGTGGAGGAGAAGATGAGATTAATAATTCTATCTGCTAATTGATTATTTCCAGCACTTAAAAACCTATCCTTCTGCTTCTGGAGTTTGTCTGAATATCCATCCATCCATCTATCCATCCATCCATCCATCCATCCATCCATCCATCCATCCATCCTCATCTTGATAGCTATCTCTGTGAAAGACAGGCTTTCCTTCCTACAAGGCTAGTCTGACCACCTGCACACTGATTTCCAATCCCCTCCCCACCCTGTACCTTCCCTCTTCCCTCAACCCCCCCACACCCTGAGAACTTGTGAATGAGTGAATCCCTTTTTATTTATCTCCAGTCTTTCCTTTTTATAGATAAATCCTAGTTATTTCCATCTTCCTAAAAATATAATACTTCTCCCACCCCATGTCCATATGTAGTTATCACCCCAGGTCTTTTACGTACTGAGAACCAAGTTCCCTGAATACAACACCCACATAAGCTTGCACTTGCCTTCGTCCCTCCACTGAAAGTGTTGTCCCTGAGGCCCAGCCATACCCACGTCACCTCATACCACCTTCATTTATTCATTACGTATTATGTTGTAATTGCCTTTTTTTTTGTCTTTTGCAATAAACTAAGTTCCCTGAGAGAAAGAAGGCTTTATGTTTACCTTTGTCACCAGCAACTGGAACAATCTCTGGCACATACTAGACACATTCAGTGTTTGTTGAATGAATAAATCTGTGAATGAATGAATAAGTCTTGTTTTTTATCTCATTTACATTTGACTCAGTCATGTCTTTCTTTTAAAAAACCATTCCTTTATTAGTTGCTCAGATAATGTTCTCTGGTTTTTATTCTAATCATCTGTCGATTCTTGTGCAGCTTCTTATCTTTAAGTGATGCTATTTCCTAGTCATCTGTCTTCGTTCTCTTCTCAACACTTCTCTACCTGGGCAAGCTTATCAGTAGCCAGGATCTTTAATTACAAACATCACCTTCATCTGCAGCCCTGATATCACTCTTGTTCTCCAAACCTTTGTATCTAGCTGACTGCGGATCATCTCCATTTAACTATCTTGTGGGGAATCTAAATATAAAAGTTAAAAACCTGAACTCCTAACACCTGTCTCAGCAACTGGTCTAGCTAGCCATTCATCAGCAGAGCTAGAAATGAGGGGGTTTTCTTAGATATCTCTTTTTCCTCATATGTCTCATTTCATCAGATATTAATTCCTTTAGATCAGACTCTGAAGATGTTTCTGAAATGTGTCCTCTACCTCTTCATTTTAAAAAAATTGTAATTTAGGTGTCACGTGTATTTGTTGGGGCAGGGATAATGCGTTTTGCGACATTCCTCCTGCAACCCCTCCCACACAGACTCACACACATGTGAGTGCACACACACACGCGCGCACACACCTGTGCCCGAGCGTATACACTCAGAGAGCTGCGATCAGGGTCAGGACATTACAAATACCAGATTCGGGGCCTTCTTGCCATCTGTGGAACAAAGCTATTAACCCTCTCCCTGCCAGAGAGAAGAAACTGGGAAGGTAGAGTTGAAAAAACAGGGTAAGAGTAATGGTAATAGCTGCTCCTCCCAGCCTTTCCGCTCCCATCGGAAAAGTCTTCTCTCTTAAAAAGTATAAAATAAAATAGAAAAAAGGCAATAAAAAGGAACTAAAACACATTTTGATCGGACAATTCCAAACACATATTTCTAAATCACTTGTTAACTTCTTCCTATTTCACTGCACTGATTATCCATCAATAAAAACATCATTTCAGAATGGCACTATGTTGCCTCTTTTTGTATCATTTTTTAGGTGATTTTGAAGTGTATTTTATTGATCATCCTATTACAATTGTACCATTTTTTCCCTCTCCTTTATTCCCCTCTGCCCTGTATCCCACCTCCCACCAACATTCCCCTCCTTAGTTCATGTCCATGGGTTGTACGTATAAGTTCTTTGGCTTCTCCATTTCCTATACTATTCTTGCCTTGCCCCTGTCTATTTTCTACCTACCATTTATGCTTCTCATTCCCTGTACCATTCCCACCACTCTCCCCCATCCTCCATCCCCCTCCCCATGGATAACCCTCCACATGATATCCATTTCTGTGATTCTGTTCCTGTTCTAGTTATTTGCTTAGTTCGTTTTTGTTTTTTTAGGTTCAGTTGTTGATATTTGTGAGTTTGCTGTCATTTTACTGTTCATATTTCTGATCATCTTCTTTTTCTCAGGTAAATCCCTTTAACATTTCATATAGTAAGAGCTTAGTAATAAGGAACTCCTTTAACTTGACCTTATCTGGAAAGCACTTTATCTGCCCTTCCATTCTAAATGAAAGCTTTGCTGGACAGAGCAATCTTAAATGTAGGTCCTTGCCTTTCATGACTTGGAATACTTCTTTCCAGCCTCTTCTTGCCTCCAAAATTTCTTTTGAGAAATCAGTTGACAGTATTATGGGCACTCCTTTGTAGGTAACTGTCTCCTTTTCTCTTGCTGCTTTTAAGATTCTCTCCTTATCTTTAATCTTGGCTTATATAAGTATAATGAGCCTTGGTGTGGTCCTCCTTGGGTCCAACTTCTTTGGGACTCTCTGAGCTTCTTGGATTTCCTGGAAGTCTATTTCCTTTGCCAGATTGGGGAAGTTCTCCTTCATTATTTGTGCAAATAAGTTTTCAATTTCTTGTTCTTCCTCTTCTTCTTCTGGCACCCCTATGATTTGGATGTTGGAACATTTAAAGTTGTCCTGGAGGTTCCTAAGTGTCTGCTCATTTTTTTGAATTCTTGTTTCTTCATTCTTTTCTGGTTGAATGTTTATTTCTTCCTTCTGGTCCAAACTGTTGATTTGAGTCCTGGTTTCCTTCCCTTCACTGTTGGCTCCCTGTACATTTTCCTTTATTTCACTTTGTGTAGCCTTCACTTTTTCCTCTATTTTGTGGCCATGCTCAATGATTTCTGTGAGCATCCTGATTATCAGTGTTTTGAACTTTGCCTCTGATAGGTTGGCTATTTCTTCATCGCTTAGTTTTATTTTTGGAGTTTTGATCTGTTTGTTCATTTGGGCCATATTTCTTTGTCTCCGTGCACCTGTTGTGTTGTAAGGAGCAGGGCCATAGGTATTCACCAGGGCGGGACAACCCATGTTGCTGTGTTGTGGTGCTGTATGTGGGTGAGGGGTCTGAGAGGGAACAACACTGCTTGCTTGGCTCTCTGCCAGCTTCCAGTCCCTTCCGCCCCTACTCACAAGCAAATTTGGCCCTTCTGGTGCTGATTCCTGGGTGGGTAGGTTTCTGAACGTTTTAGGACCCTGTGGATCTCTCCAACAAACCCTTCTGGGAGCTTCTCCCACTCCTGCAACCCCAACAGGTTTTTACAGCCAGAGGTTTTGAGGCTTTATTTCCCTGTGCTGGAACCCTGGGTTGCATGATCTGTCTTGCTCCCTAATTGTTCCTCCTAGTTTACCCGTATCTGAATGTGGGACTACCCAGTCTTCCAGCTGCCACCTTGCCCTACATCCTCTCCACCCTGGCTGCCTGTCTCTGCCCCTCCTACTGGTCTGGATAAATGTTTTTTCTTTAACTCCTTGGTTGTTGGACTTCCACACAGTTCAATTATCTGGCAGTTCCAGTTATTTTTTGTTTTTTAATTTGTTTTTGTTCTTCTTTTGGTTGTGTGAGGAGGCAAAGTGTATCTACCTATGCATCCATCTTGGCTAGAAGTCTCTTTTTGCATCATTTTTAAATGAAATCATCAAGTGTTTGACACTCCCAGGCATTAACTGTACTGCAGGAAAATGAGACTGGGGACAGTGGAGAGATGGTGGGGGGACAGATCATTTGTTCAACTTCTTACAGATAGTAGGAGTGGAGCTGGGGTACAATCCTAGGTTTGTTGGACCCAAGTCCCTTTCAACCATCACCTTGAGCCCAGAATTGTGACAAAGGAAATTAACAAGATGGTATTGCTGAGACAGGTTGTTTTTCCCATAGGTGAATTTTTATCATTCTTCTCGATCTCTTTTTCCACCATTTGCCTGTGTTTAAGCTGTATAACAGTCATAGTTAAATTTCCCAGGATCTCTCTTGCCTCTGGGCCTTGGCACAGGCTGGTTCCCCTCAGGAAACTTCTTCCTCACTCCAGCCTAATAGTCGCCCTAAGTCCTCAAGACCCCCCAGTCCCCACCTCATCCAGTCCCCATTCTGGCTAACCCTTCCCATTCCCTGGCCCGGTCCTAGGGGTTAATGCAGGTGTCCCTCCTCTTCCAACATTGATCTTCAACATCTTTATTTTGATCCCCTAAAATCATTTTAAAAACTACATACTGCCTTGTGTATTTTCAGTTTCATCTTCTGAAATTTGTCACCAAAAGCTCAAATAGTGGCAAAGGATTCATTTCTTTCCTATTATCAACAACAGACTTTTAAGTAAAATGTCACATCATTTTTTAAAATGTATCCAGTGGAAAATCAGTACTATATCATTTGACATTCACCATTATTCTTTGAAAAAAAAATGAGACATGGGCAAGGTTTTAACAATTGGGAATTTTATATAATTCTTTTTTCTTCTTCACCCTGTACTCTCATTTTAGTATCTCCACAGATTTTCATCAAAGGATGAGGTTATTTTATGTTTGAAAAGAAACACAACACGGCACTTTTATCAAAAGCTGGCTCCCAAGCAGGTCAACTTTGGGAAAGTGGAGGTGTGGCTGCTGAGAGTCCGGACACCTGCTCCCAACTCTTCACGCTCCCACGCCCTCAGGAAGCCTGCATTTCCCAGGGCGCACACACCAATGTGAAGACTGCTGCTCCGCACCACGGCATCCGTTGTGGTTTCTATTTTATTTCATTATTCTATTAGTATTTTACCTAGCTTCATATCCCGCAAGCAGCTCAAGTATGGGCACAAAGTCTTGTTCCTCTCTGTGTCTCCAGGGCAAAACAGGCCTTTAATAAAGGCTTTCTGGTCCGCTGAGCTGAGTAGTCTCATCTCCTTGTCTTTTATTGTGTTTCATGATGCAGTTTCTCTTCCAGACTGTGTTATTCTAAACTCTGTAGAAGAGAGGAAACCTGGCTCGGGCTATGCTTTCCGAGCCTGGAAACTCCAGGAATGCAGGACCTGCTGCTTGCTTCAAAGGACTTATCCATCCAGCCCAGGTGCTCTGACGTGGAAAACTGGCCCAAAGTGTTCTGACGCAAAACAGGCAGGAGTGCCCGTTCTCTTTGTTTATTCCAGAGCAGTGCATGTGACCAGTCTGGGGCCAGATCGTGATAAAGTGTTAATTCATTGGGTGGGTATGCCCTGTGCATTAGTCCTGCTACCATAGACATTTAAAGAAGCATCTGTATTATTAAATTCAGTTTTTCAAGAGGATAAGAAGTCTGATTATCTTTCTAGCGGCTAAAATCATCTTTTTTAAGAGGTGGATAAAATCACCTTTTTCAAGAAAAGTCATCTTTTTCCAAGTGTCTTTGTGTAAAAGGTAAAGAAGGGGCTTTGGCTTCCAAAAGATCTGAATTTGAATTCAGATCCACCAATTTACCAACTATGGGAAATTGGGCAGGTACCTCATCTTGCTGAGTTTTGGTTTCCTCCTGTGCGGAATGTCTGTACCGGGATCTCCACCAAAGGTTCACACTCCCGGAAGCAAACCCAGTGTGGATCAGGAGTCCTTATGGCTCGATCGTCAAGGGTTGACTGCAGAAGGAAGCAATTGCTACTTCACATCCCAGATCCTGGGGACCTTCCAGGTCATGTGTCCTCACCAGCTTCTGGTCAAGCCCGAGACTTTAAATTGTCACTTATTTATTCCATCTGTGTCAGATGTCACCTCATATCTGATCCCTGCCTCACTCCCAGCTATGAAATGCAAGCAAGTCAAGGGAAGCCTCAAGTAAAGAAAAACTCAGCGAGGAGAAAGTCCCAAGGCTAGTAAAATAGTCTCTCTTTTCATCCCTCACTCCCTCCCTCTCTCCTTCCCTTTCTCTCCCCATGACTTCCCTCTCTTTTTACCTCCTTTCCTACCACAAATATCTCTTTGGTGTCTATTATGTAGCAGACAGCACAGATATACTAAGATGCACATGATATAATACTTGCTCTGAGGTAGGTAATGTCTAGCAGAGGTGCACAGGCAAGGAAAAATAATTTGTTAAAATGTTATGAACTGGTAGGGGGGATACTATGGCTAGTTAAATGGGGAAGGATGGGATATAACGCTGGGGAGGAAAGTGTGGGCGAGACAATGATGAAGTCAGTGATCTGTTGGGAAGGCTTAACAAAGTCTCATTAGCATTTGTGTGGGGAGGAGGATTTGTTTCCAGATCTTCTCCCTACTTGCCCTAACCAAAACAAATGCCCAACTATTCCCTTAGCAATGTTCCTAGACTAGTTTTGTTTATAGAGAGATATACGTTGTGAATTGGAAGAGTGCCAAATGAGCCCTTGCCTTAACATCTTTTCCTTAACTGATTGCTCTGATGCTTGAAGTTCCCAGATTCTTCAGAATGATTGCTCTGGGTAAGGCATTATGTGTCCAGAAGGCTCCTTTGGAATGCACAAAGGCAGCATCATCAGACGCTAATGGGTAGAAGGACTAGCTCATTTATCACATTGGCTGGCTTTCATTTGCCTGGAGGTTAGATCCCCAGAGAATGAATGTCAGGACAAGTACAATTCATTGGAAACAAGGGGTAAGGAACATTGAAGCTTGAAACACTAAGCATTTCACAGGAAAGCTAGACCATGGAAGGAAAAAGAGTAAAGGGCGAGAGACAAAAGAGAAGTGAAGAGAAAGGAGGAGAGGCAGGCCTGGAGGAAGACAGGCTCTCCTACCAATGATGAAAGGTGGGGCAGCGTCCCTGGAGGGTGCCCAGGGAGTACTGGAGAAGCATTCTCTTGCCATAGAAATTTGGGTAATGACAGAGTAAACAAAGGAAAATTTCCTGTTTCTAAAACTCTTCTTAGATTCTTAATTATGCTAACAGGCTGGTAAATCTCAATAAAAATATTGATGATAATATCAATAATAATAGTTATAATGATAGCTAATACCTATTGTGAACTTGCTTCGTTTCAGACACATGTGCAAGGTCGCTGAATCCTCACAACCCTCGGAGCCAGTGCTGTTCTTGCAGAAGCATTCCACCGAGAAAGAAGCTGAGGTTCAGCAGAGCTTAGGACACGTGGCTGCACCCTGTGTGGCTGAGCCTGTGGAATCACAACAGCAAAGAAGAAATGTCTTCGTTCCTCTGCTTCTCAGAAGTGATCTCTTTGTTCCTCTGATGATGGAGATCAAGTCTAGTTTGAAACAGAAGAGAAATAAAAGACATGAAGGATGTCTGAGGTGAGTGTAGTTGCATTCTCTTCAGATAAAATGCATGTTCAGTATTATTATTAGAATCTCTTTCACAAATGATATAACTTGCAATTTTGGGAAGGGGCCAAGTATCTCTCTGACTCAGAAAAAAAACAGGCTTAAAAAATTAGAGCAGGAAGAAGGATTTGGGGTTGTGAAACATTACTGGCTGGCCCTAGAAGCTGCCGACTGACCAGATTGTGTGGAGATGCTGCTTGTCTGGGTGTGGATATGAATTATTAGGGGGCAAATACCATGGATCCCTCATTTGAGACCTCAGGCGAAAGAAGGTCTTATTTTGATTCACTCTAAATACTTGACTAAGGTCTGATTTCAGGGGAGCCAAGACTAGCCTGAGAACAGAGGAAGCCTGTATGTATATTTGGAAAACCTGGAAAAGCACTAAGATCTCCTTCATACACTAAAATCTCTCCTAGCTGGAGATTAGAAGGTTACTAATACGACTTATTTTTTGTGATTAAAGCTGTGCTCTCCAAGACTGTCTTCTTCAGTTATAAGTGTCTTTGGAGGTACTAATGAGGGGACTCAGACTCATGTGATGGCCAAGTCCCCAGGTTCGAAATGTGCCTGCCACTTCCAGTCACTGCCACTTCCTAATTGTGCCCTGGGAGTGCTCAGCCCTCTGTGCCTAAGTGTCTTCATTTGTAAAATGGAGGTAATAATGCCCACCTCCTAAATATATGGTAGTGATTAAAATACTGCATAAATAGAGCATTTTGCTCAGTGCTTAGTATATTGTGAGTGCCTGATAAACCTTAGATATTATGATAGGGCATTAGTAAGGTTTTATTGGCCATTATCAGTAGTGAACATTTAGTTTATCAGATGGGTTTCCATAATAATAGCTCCCTCAGAATATTGGACAGGAGAGGGAAAGAGAGACAGAGAGAGAGAGAGATTCCTTGGTCCTTGAGGAGGAAATGGGGATAATGTATGTATGGGTCAGGAAGGAGAGATGGGCTTAGGTATGAGGCATTCCTGGGTTCCAAACCTGATTTTGTGACTTTCATCATTTGGAATATTACCTTAGGAATTTCCTTATTTCTCTGGGCCTCAGGTTCCATTGACATAAAAAGGTAGAAAGTAATTCTACCAGTTTTCTAAAGCAGTGGCCAGAATAAGGTAAGGAGAGAGAATAAATGAGCACACAGTAAGCGGGACCCAACACCTTGGAGCTCTTCTTACTAATGATAGTCTTACAGAAGACTCTGGGTACCAGGTGGGAGCTGAGTACCCTAGGGAAGAAAGCATTGCAAGGGGCAGGTGGTTCTTAGAACAAGAGATAGAAGAAGATCAATGACACTCCTCACTTCACAATTTTATTCTAAGTCATTGTCAAAGTATTTGTGTTTTTCCTTTTTATTATACCTTGAACATATATGGGAGTGATGAGTTTTTATTTTTTGGATTCAGCATGGTACAAACTAAACATAAATCTGATGAAGTAGTGATCATGGTTGAGGTCAGAGCTTTGGAGGAGGTTGGCAGGTGAAGGCCCTCATCGGCCCAGTCAGGACATGGTGGCTGGGGGAGGTGACATGTGGGGGTACAGCGTGAGTGTGTGAGTGAGCAGGGAGGGTGCTATTTTGAGGTTAAATATAAATACCCACCATAACTCATGCCATAAAAGAAAAAAAAAACAGCCCCAAATGTCTTATTCCAAAGAAGAAAATAGCTAAAAAAATCATGTTGTAAATTATGGAAACTAAGAATTTGTTTGGGCTCATGGCTCTGCTGTTTCTCATTTGCAATGAAAACAACCTCTTGTTTCAAGGAGCACAGAATTCTTTCCAAGTTAATATATTTTACATGGTTTGGAGTTTAAAATGATGTAAAAGGGCATAGGCAAAGAAATCTCACTCCTCATCTGTCCCTGTCTGTCTTAACCTCCCTCACTGTCTACTCTTTCTGTTAGGTTTTTTGGGGGCCTATTTGTCTATATTTTCAATGTTTCTTTATGTATATGCAAATAGATAAATACCTAGTATGTTCTTTCCCATCCTCCTCATTTTATTACACAGCATGAAGCCTGTACTACACACTGTTTTGCATGTTGTTTTTGTTGCTTCAGAGGCTAGCCTGGACCTCTCTGTGTATCAGTGCAGGAAATGTCCCCAGGATATTCTTTGTACATTAATTATTTAAGCGAGTCCTGGTTTATTTGGTTCCACCAACCACAATAAGTAAGCTTGTACATCTTCATTTACAGTATGAGTGTATATAATTGTAAGAAAGATGCCCAGATGTGGGCTGCCGAGTCTAAGGACTACTGAACCTGTAATTTTGGCAGGCATTATGAAATTCCACTCCACATGGTCTGGACCAATTTTGCCTTTGTGGTAATATAGTTTTAAGTTGTATTTTTCATATTAATTTTTTTTTATTTGGCCATGAATATTTCTTTTCCTGCGAAGTGTCTGTTCATCTGCTTTGCTGATTTTCTGTTAGGTTATCTTTTAATTCCTGGCAGCTCTTTAGGAATTTATTCTCTTTTTGGGAGAACAGTACAGTCACTAATACTATTTTCAATTTTTTTCTGGTTTATCATTTTGTCATTTCCTTTGAATATGGTGTATTTACCATGCTAATTTTTTTAGAGGTTATGTACTTTAATATACCTCCTATAATTTTATGAGTTCTTAAATATCAGTCATATTAGGGCTCTCCTTATTCCAACTTTAGCAAGGAATTCACCCATATCTTCTTCTATAATTTTATTTATTTATTTATTTATTTATTTATTTTTACTTTTAAATATTTGCTATAATTGAAGTCTTATCCTGATTTATAATGTGAGGTATAGATCCAATTTTACCTTTTCTTCAAATGGATAATCAGTGTCCATTAATCTAAGTATCCATCTTTACTGATGTGAGATGTCATCTTTATTATATACCAAATTTCTGAATGTATTTGTGTCTTTTTAACTTTTTCAAATTTATTCCACTGGTGTTTCTATTTATGTCTTAATACCAGACATTTAATTACTAACTCTGGTATTTTTAATATCTGGTAAACTGAATCTCCTATATACCTTTTTATCTTTTAGGGTTTAAAAAATTTTTAAATTTGAGAGAATTTGTAGAGAATAAAGTTTTTATTCACTCTCCAGGAAAGGAGAGGGGCATGGTGTAGAGAGATACACTATACCAGGTGGGGGCTTTGAGCTTTTACTGGATTAAAATTGGATTTAAAAAGTGTGTGTGGGGGGGGTTGCTGTCCTGCGGCCCCTGGGCTTTTTTTTTTTATAGCTATTTAAATACATTTTTCCACACAAATTTTATAGTGTTATTTTTATCAGGATAATGCTACATTTAGATTTTAAGTGACACTTTTTTGTTATTTAGTCTTTCTATCCATGATATCCATGATATGTCATTATAGTCACTGAATCTGCGGAGAAGGAAAATACTTCCCCTCCACTCGGCTGGGTTCCTCAGCTGGGACCCTGCAAATTAGACTGACAAAAGACGGATTAACAAGAGAAAAGCAAACTGTTTATTAATGCGAGCTAAACTCCTGGTGTGGGAGAAACCACAGTGATGACTAACTCAAAGAGGTGGTTAGAATGTGAGCTTATGTAGTATCTTAACAACAACAACAACAAAATGTATTTATCAAGAAGTTACAGAACAAATGTAAAAGGTTTAGCTTTTAGGGGTAGCAAATTGTGAGAAGGTAAATGTATAGGGGAAACTAATGGAAGATAAGGACTAGTTAGTAAGGCTTGTTATGTAGATTCTCCAAGTTGATAAGAGTCTAGAATTGTCTCTGATGATTAAGAACCATCTTGCCCTTCCTGGTAGATGGGGGAGGGCAGAGAGTTTTTTCATGTGTTTGCTTCTTTTCAATAACCTTTAGCCTCAAATAATTGTTATGTCAGAGTAGCTTATTTTGGAGTGGCATACTCTAAACCCCTTCAAAATCTATTGTTACATTCTTCAGGAGGGCTTTACAATTATTCTCATATAAATTTGCACATTTCTAAAGGTTTTTTTTCCTGTATATTTTCTCTTTTTAGATGGCGCTGTACATATGATTTTAATTCCATTTTACCTTCAGATTAGTTGTCATTTAAAAATAAAATACTAAATGTACGTGTACCTCTGCAGTGCAAATATGTACAATCATAGACATAAATAAACATAAAATAATGTATGTACTCCTTTATGATACTGGAAGTGATGTGAAGGGAGAGGATAGTCACATTTCAAAGTTTAGTTTTACAAAATTAAATGTTTCAGGAATCCCAGTTAAAAACAAAAGTAAAACTTAGAAGCAAAAAGTGGGTAAAAACTTTGGCCAGATTTTCATTTAAATGTCTTAAGATCTGTTGGTGTTGCTGATATTGTTTAAACAAGGCATTTCAAAAATGTTTTATCTCATAAAAATCCATTCAGTATTATGAATATTTATTGCCTTCTCAACTCACAACTCAGGAAAGAAAATATGTCATTGTTAATATATGTGTGCACATTATTTTCTATCTTTAAACCAATTATAAAATTCTTAATGCTGTGATTTGAAAGTAAAAATTGCTTCATGTTGTGCTCCAAAGAAAAAAAGCCTTCAATAGGTTTGAATTATTGGCTTTGCAGAAATTAATCAGGGCTTTACATACATGTATGGAATAGGAACATGGCCAGGGAACATTTCATGACCACTCACAGCTGCATGCTTGTAAATTCAACTGAATAAAATTAAAGAATTGAAATTATATGCATGACAAAAAATAAAATAAAATACTAAGAAACACCATGAGATAAACCATATATTACAACTAAGTAATTTATAACGTCAGTCAAGGAAAGGCGAAATGAATCAGCTCCAGAACCAACTCAGTCAATATGACTTGGACAGACCCTTGTCAGGACCTCGACGTTGCTGTAACACATGCTGATTGTGTAGGTTCTAAACTCTTACCAACACAAAGAAACGGCGGTATTTTTATTGGATGTGGTAGAAGGCCAAAGCACAATTAGAGATATAATTGTGAACAGGTTTTGCTCTAATTTTTAAGCCCTCACTGCCTTCTAATGGGTACCTTCGTATCTGAAGGGTTCTCTCTTTTGCTGAGGGTCTGGATGTGAGCATACATGTTAAGAGGATGGTGGATTGGGTGGAATAAATTGCTCTGGTAAGAAATAGAAGAGAAATTTAGGTACTTGGGGAAAGATCCTGAAATATGAAAGCCTAGAGCTGGCTGGGTTGGAACTTGGAGGGAGAAGGACTGAGAATAAAACCCCCTAATTGGATGGAAAGTTACGGGATGGAAAAAACATGCTGCATCTAGACACTTGAATTTGTGTATTGAGACCTGCGCCATGTTAACCCTCTCGGACTCCTTTGTGAAACTGTCATTACTGGTTGAAAAACCTATCCTTATCTGCACTTATTTCTCCTCTCATAGCACACCCCATCTCCCATAAGCAAGCTATAAGCATTTTTCCAGAATTAACTTTTCTGCACAAAAGTCACTTCTGCCTGTTGTGTCTCCCATCATGACTGAAGAGTGTCATAGTCAGTCCCATTTGTGCACTGCTGTGTGATGACCAGGTCTGCGGAACAAATAGCTTTTCTCCTGTACAGAGATCCAATCTACTAAGCTTATTCTTGTTGCATTTTGGATAAAGAAGGAGGGCACTGCTGGGTTCACTCACATTTGCTGTGACTCCCTGTAGCTGCTCTTCCAGGTGGCCTCCATGGTGTGGGCTTCTTCTTCTGAGTAGTTTCTTGGCTCAAAGGCCACCATGTTTTATCTTCTTCCTGGGAAATACCTGTATTCAAAATTACCTTATTTATTTGTATGTTTGCTACAGGCTTTTTCTCTTGAGAGCTCCAGCTGTGTAGGGGTCTTGTCTACTTTGTTATCTGCTGTACTATATTCCCAGTGTTCAGAGAGTGGCCCCTCATAGGCCCTTAATAAATATCTGGAGAATGAACAAATGAATGAAATATAGTTCAGCTTCTATATTTCTTATGCTCTCTTAAGTTGCAATTTATATCTGCTGCATTGGCTAAAATGTAGGCTCCATATAATTGAGTTTTTCTTATTGTAATAATTAAAAACCTCTATAACAGTGAATTGAGGAAATGACTTTCAATTTTCCTCTCTACTCTTATTTTTTCTACCTCAAATGATTTCAAGTGTCCCCACAAATCGTCATCAGCATTAAACAAATAAATACATGTAAATAAAGTAAAACCAACACTTCAAACAATCCCAAGTTTTAAAAGTTAACAACTTAGAGTAAGAAAGTGAGAATTAAGGTAGGATGAAATGGCTGGGCTTCGTTTGTACTTTAAATTACTTTTTTTCACTTGCTAATTAGAAACCCTACTTTTCTTCTTTATGATATGCAGATTATGCCTTCCGGCAATATATTTATTTTAGTACTATTACAACAAAATAGTGCTTTTGAAAATGCACCTAAGATCTGCAAAGTATTAGGTGGGAAATATTGCTCAGATCAAAGTATGTTGTCTAAAGATTTGAAGAAAAACACATTAAATTTTTAAGTAAATTTTTTAATTCAAAAATATCTCTCACCAAAGCAATAATGTACCTTAACTCACATTCACTGAGTAAATTAAGAAAACCGAAAGATGAAAATAAATTAAATGAACATTTAACTCAAGATTCTAAAGAATAAAGAGACAAAGTAAACCAAAAATAAAACGTAGGAAAAAAAGAAATGTATCAATCAGTGAATTAGAAAACTCTAAGGTAAAAAGTTGAGTTTTGACTAAGTCAAAATGAACAATTTCTGTTACAAGACACCATGGGAAAGTTCAGAGACACATAATATGTTAAGAAAAAATATTTGCAATAGTTGTAACTGACAAATAATAAATCTAGAAAACACAAGTAAATCCTACAAATGAGTAAAAATACCACTACCAGTTACTACCACCACAGCAAGTGAAATACCCTGGAAGAAAATGAGCACAGATTCCTAGAAGGAGAAAGATTAACAGATGGTCAGTCTTGCTGATAGAGGAATTTGATAAAAATAGCGAGAAACCATTTACTCCTATAAGAACAATAAATATTAGAAATCAGGTGCAGGTCTACCTCAGAGATGCTGCAGTTTTAGCTCCAGACCACTGTCATAAAGCAAGTATCACAGTAAAGTGAGTCGTAATCTATTTGCTGGTGCAGGGTCTTGCCCTCCATTTGTAAAAAACACAACACCTGTGAAGCACAATAAAGCAAAGTGCAATAAAAAGAGGTATGCCATTCTCGCTGAGTGCTGGCAGTAATGAGTAGGAAATGACAGCCGTTTTGCACTGGAGATGGGAGTGTAAATTGATGTAGACATTTTGGAGAGAAACCGAGAAATAATTGAGGAAATGCCACAACAAGCCACAGTTCTGGGTATAGCCCATGGCTATGGAGTTGAATTTCGGCCTTGTGGGGAAAGTCATTTTCATGTCCCCTGTCAAGTGTGGACTTGTGAAAAATCTTTACATGGGATTTGTATTGATATACAAGATCTGTCCAGAAAAAGTCCAGCCATTGTTAATATAAGGAGAATGGTTTGTGCAACACTGATGTAACCTGGCAGCCAAGGAGAGTGGACTTGGAATGTGCATGCACGAACAATGACAACTTCACTGCACTAGTCAGTGGGGGTGGTAGATGCATTGAATGAGCATGTGCACTGTGTGCCCATCATATTCAAAATGATTGAGTGAGTAGAGCAAGGAATCTGCATCAAATTTTGCTTGAAGCTTGGACATTCCTCCTTGGAAACTACTTGGATGATTCAGAAGGCTTTAGGGATGATGCAATGAGCGCAGTGCAAACAAAAATGTAGCACAAATACTTCAAAGATGGTCGAGAGTCTCTTAAAAGTGATCTGTGTTCTGGAAGGCCTGCCACAAGCAGTCAACACCTGAGAAAGATGAATGTGTATGAGCTGCAATTGACAAAGATTGGCCACTGATAGTGTGAGAACAAGAGGCTGATTTGGGGATTCCCAAAACTGTATCTGAGATTTTGATGCAGGATCTTGGCGTGAAACGTGTCATGGCAAAATTTGTTCTGTGGCTTCTGCTACCAGAGCAGGACGAACAACATGCTGCAGTTGGGAGAAGTGTGTGAGGTCCCAAGGTGCCTCCTTGGAAGGGGACTGAGGTGTGATTGTCCTGTGTACAATGTTTCTTATATCTTGGATCTTCTTCAACAAATTCTATTTTTCACAGTGTGAGGCTGGGTACTTCCTGGACAGACCTTTTACACACCGGGCTCTTGCACCTGTCCAGGTGCTGGGGCTTGGTAATTTGTATCAGCTCCTCCTGGTTCCTCTATATAGCCCTGAGGAAATGGGAATTTCACTGGTATTTTACCAAACATTTAGGGAAAAACTAACTCCTACATTTCTCAAACTATTCCAAAAAAAATCAAGAAGAGGAATGACTCCCAAAATCTTTTTATGAAGCCAGTATTACCCTAATCCCCAAACCAGGTAAAGACACAGCAAAGAAAGAAAATTATAGGCCAATATCTCTGGTGAACATAGATGCTAAAATCCTCAACAAAATACTAGCAAACCAGATCCTGCATACATTAAAAAGATCAAACACCTTGACCAAGTGAGATTTATTTATTCCAGGGATACAAGGATGGTACAACAATATTTGCAAATCAATAAATGTGATATATCACATAAACAAAATTGAAGACAAAAATCTCATGACCATATCAATAGATGCAGAAAAAGCATTTGATAAAATCCAGTGCCAATTTATGATAAAAACACATCAGCAAAGTGGGAATAGAGGGAGCACACCTCAACATAATAAAGGCCATATACAAAAAACCTACTGCCAACATCGTATTTAATGAGCAAGAACTAAGTGTTACCCGTAAGATCTGGAATAAGAGAAGTGTGTCCGCTTGCACCTCCCTTATTCAACATAGTACTGGAAGTCCTAGGCACAGTGATCAGACAGGAAGAAGAAATAGAAGGCGTCCAAATTGGAACGGAAGAAGTAAAACTGTCATTATTTGCAGACATGAGAGTGTGCATGGAAAACCCTATCATCTCCACCAAAAAACTACTCAACCTAACAACCGAATTCAATAAAATAGTGGGATACAAAGTCAATATTCAGAAATTGATGGCATTTTTGTACACTAATAATGAACTATCAGTAAGAGAAATATGAAAGAAAACCTCATTTACTATAGCAACAATGACCAAAAAATAAAGTACCTATGAATAAATTTAACCAAGGAGGTAAAAGACCTGTGTTAGGGAAACTATAGAACACTGAAGAAAGACTGAGGAAGATATGAATAAATGGAAGCATATACCTGTTCATGGATTGGAAGAATTAACATCATTAAAATGTCCATACTACCCAAAGCAACCTCTACATTCAACACAATTCCTATTAAAATACCAATGGCATATTTCACAGATGTAGAACAAACACTTCAAAAATTTATATGGAGCCAAAACAGATCCCAAATAGCCTCAGCAATCTTGAGAAAGAACAAAGGAATGGCTTTTTAAACAGCCCAAATCAGGTGGAAAATCCAAAAGGGACTTAGTATGTTCCCTAAAATCTAATCCTCCTAAAGAAAGATGTGGATATTTTGAAAGAATGATTCCATCAATATCTTCTAAAAGTAGATGATTTCTATGCTGTTTAATGTGTTCCAGGACATAGAAAATGATTTTAAAAAATCCTCCTGCCCTAGCCCTATAAGTAAGCCCTGATGATATCAGCAGTGTGATAAAGAGGAATTCCTATTCGGAAATCAGGTGACCTATCAGCTCCTATGATGAAAATGGCTTCTTGTAGAAAACTTCCTGAAGGGTCTGCCCATGTCTTTTCTTGAGGATGTGTCACTCTTTGTAGAAATATGTCCACGGTTTGCTTGGTTTGTCTCTTTTTTTCATCATAGATTTGCTTGTACACAGATAATATGCCATGAACATTCCTCTCTATTAATGAAAACCATTTGGTGTTGGGGTCCATGATTTTAAAATTTTTAAGGAGCTTGTTGAGGTCTGAGAAAGCTTCTGCTAAACCCTTTACTATGAATTTTCCAGGGGTTTCTTCTCATGGGACCACTGCTGTGTGTGTGATCTGTCCTATGCCAAAATATCACTATGTGGCAGATGACTGTATTTGGAGATGAGGCCATTAGGAGATAATTAGATCATGAAGATGGAGCCCTGATGGTGGGATTCATATCCTTATAAGAAGACAAAGAGATCTAGCCCTTTTCCCCTCTCTTTAAGAAGACCTGCCATCTGTAAATTAGGAAGAAGTGTGATACTTTATCAAGAACCTGACTGTGCAGGCACCCTGATCTCAGACGTCCAGCCTCCAGAGCTGCTAGAAATAAATATTCAGGGTTTAAGCCAACCAGTCAATGTATTCTGTTATAGCAGCCTGAACTAAGACAGGGCAAGGCCAGGAGTGTTTGGTATATTTGTTGGGAGGT
>PVKM010018314.1:0-25145 GCA_004027735.1 Carollia perspicillata
GCGACCAAAATCAACCAATTCTGTGAGCATCCTGATTAGCAGTGCTTTGAATTGGGCATCTGTTAGGTCGGCTATTTCTTGCTTGCTTAAAAGTATTGGCTCTGGGACCCTGAGCTTTTCTTGTGTTTGAGTCATTTTTGGTCAGGTGGCGCCTGTTTTGTATGAGGGGCGGAGCCGTAGGTGTTCACCTGGGTGGTGCAGCCTAGTCGCCAAGTTGTGACCTTGTCTGTGGGGGCGGGGTCAGAGAGGGAACAATGGAGCCCGTTCGTGCTCTCTGGAGTTTGCGTCCCCTCTGTTGCCTTCCACAAGCAAACTGGGCCCCTCTGACACTGGTTCCCAGGTAGGAGGGCCTATGCACACTCCGGGACCCTGCGAGTCTCCCCGGCGACCTCTCCTGTGAGGTTGGGAGCCTCTCCCGGCACGTTTCCAATAGGTGCCTTTAGGCTTTATTTCCCGTTGCTGGGGCCCTGGGCTGTGCGGTCCATCTCACTGCCCAGTCTTCCCTAGTTCATCTGCACGTGAATATGTGTCCACAGTTGGCTAACTGCCCTGCGTGCCTTGCGTGCTCTGCTCGTCTCCTCCCGTCTCCTCCCCGTGTCTGGGGTCTGCAAGCTCCACGCCACCTTGGGCCACCCGGTGCTCCGGAGCCTGGCAGCCACCACGTTTTCCTGCCGCTTTCTCTCTCCGCCACCTGCCAACTCTGCCCCTCTTACCGGTTGGGTTGAATGGCCTTCGACTTCCGCATTTCAATTTTCTGTGTTCTGTTTGTGTTATTGTTTATAAATATTTGTTGTCCTTAATCTTGGTTGTGAGAGGGGGCACAGTGCTTCCACCTACGCCTCCATCTTGGCCAGAAATCCAACAGTATATATATTTTAAAGATGTTATTTGCTTATTTTTAGAGAGAGGGGAAGAGAGGGAGAGAAACATCAACATGACAGAGAAACATTGATCAGTTGCCTGTCATATATGTCCTTACTGGAGACCCAACCTGCAACCCAGGCATGTGCATTGACCAGGAGCTGGTGACCTCTCACTTTCCAGGACAACACCCACCCAACTGAGCCACACTGGTCAGGGCAACTGTGTATTTTGAAAAGAAAAGCTTTTGAATGTTGCTGAAATCTAAGTTGAATGTATGTGTGCATGTGTGTGTTCAGTAGAGGCAAGTGGAAATAAGGCAGGATAGACAATCTCTTCCTCAACTCAGAAGAGCCTGTTGTAAAAGGAAATGTAATTATATATTGGTACATGTAGGTATATGGAAGCGGAATTTAAAAATGTGAATTATAGACCAAACTGTCTCCAAAGAATAGGATAGGAAATTATGCTTCTATATGGAATGGAAGAGGAATGCAGGATAAAATTAGAGACATCTCAGGAAGAATAACTGACTTTACATATAAAACCCCCTTTGAAATTATAATTCTGAGGAAATTGATTATTTAGTACAAATTATCTCTTCATATACAGGCAAGTAAAAATATGATTAAAGTGCAAAAAACTGTGGTATATCTGCTGCATAGTATTCCTTGTGGTAAACACAATGGAATTCTATGCAGCAGAAAGAAAGGAGCTCCTATCCTTTGCAACAATGGCATGGATGGAACTGGAAAGCATTTTGCTAAGTGATGTAAGTGTGGTGGTGAAAGACAAATACCATATGATCTCACCTATAAGTGGAACCTAATCAACAAAAATAAATAAGCAAGCAAAATACAACTAGAGACATTGAAATGAAGATCAAACTGACAGTTACCAGAGAAGAGGGGGGAGAGGAATAATAGGGGAAGGGCCAGCAAGGAAGATGTATAAAGGACACATGGACAAAGCCAAAGGGTATAGGTTCAAGGGTGGGAGGCAGGGATGGGTGGGGCAGGGGGCTGTGTTGGGGTAAAAATGGAGACAACTGTACTTGAACAATAAAAAAGAGAAAGAAAGAAAATGCAAGTTGAGGATTCAGATAAATATAGGTTAAAATTTTAGCCCTGCCTGTGACCTATAGAATTTTACTTAGTATGTCAATGATTACAAAATGGTGAATCCAGCAGTTGAAATAGAGACTACAAAAAAAAAGGTTTTTAGAATTTCTTTTTAAAAGTATCTATGGATGCAGACTTTTCCAATCAAAATTCGAGAGGTACTTTTTCATACAAATTAAAAAATTGATTTTAAAATTTACATAAAACTACAAAGGACTATAAAAGACAAAACAACCTTAAAAATAACTTAATACACTTACACTACTAGATTCTAAGACACAGATATAACCTTATAGTAACCAAGGCATTGCTGTATTTGAATATAAATATGGAAAAATAAATCACTGGAACAGAATATAGGTCCAGAAAAAGACTAACACATAAACAGTCAATTGTTTTTGATGATGCAATTTAATGCACTACAACAATTGGGTAAACAAATGAAGAGAAAAATAAATTCCTACCACTATCTCAAATGACAAAAATTAAAAATAAATTAATTTGAGATGGATTGTAGATATAAACATAAAACTTAAGACTATAAATCTTTTAGATCTATGTTGTCTAATACGATAGCCACTAGCCACATAAGGACATGCAAAATTAAATTTAAATTAATTAAAATTTAATTAAAATTTTATATCTCAGTCATTCTAGCCATATTTAAAATGATTAATAACCAAGACATTTCAAGGTTATAACATTGGATAAGGGTGATAGTAATTTCATTGGAAAGTGCTATTCTACAAGACAACATACAAGAATGTTTTCACAAGCTTGGAGCAGGCAAAGATTTCTTAAGTAGGACATAGAATTTGGCAACAACAAAATGTAAAAGTTGATTAACTGGAAAAATAAAAAGCAAAATAAAATGATTAATTGGACTAGAACATCATCAAAAACATTGTCAAGAAAATAAATAGACAAAGCACATACTGGAAGAAAATATTCAAAACACATATGTCTGGAAAAGAATTCTCTATGCAGAATCTATAAAGAACTCCTACAATTCAATTTTAAAAAGGGCGAACAAGACAACAAAAATAGATAAAAGACTTGAACAGACAGATCGCTAAGGAAAATATACAAGTGACCAATAAATATACCAAGAAAGTGCTCAACAAACTGGTCATCAAAAAAATACAAATGAAAACCAAAGACATCACTAGACACCCACTAGTGTGGCTAAATTTAAAAAGAAGGACATATACCTGATATTGATGAGGATGTGATGTTTTTGAAACTCTCAAATGTTGTTGTTGGCAGGCTCAAATGGTATAATCATTTTGGAAAACTTTTGACAATGTTGTCTATAACATTAAACATGAAGATATACGTTTTTGCTATAAAACTGCAATGGCTGGAGAATCCCACTTGGGTGAGTTAGAAATAAAAGCACATTTCCACACAAATGCTTCTGGAAACTTTGTCAATGTTAGACCCAAACTGGAAACAACACAAATGTTCTTTAGTAGAAGAATAAATAATTACATTTTGACATATTCATACAATGAAATACTATTGAACAATTAAATGGGACACACTGCTCATGTACAGAACAACACAGATGAATCTCAAGACCTTTGATGAGATAAAGAAACCATGCCTAAAGAATACACACTGTATGATTTCATTTACATGAAGTTCTAGAAGAGGTGAAATAATCTGTGCCTCTAGAAGGAGGACATTTACTGGAAAGGGGCATGAGTGAAGTATCTGGAACAATAGGAATGGTCTATGTCTCAGTTGAGGTGATGTGTTAATGGCTAGAGGCATTTGTAAAAAATTAGCGAACTACATTTATCATATGTGCATTTCACTGCATGCAAATTATATTTTTGTTACAAAAAAGTTCTGGAGGAATAAAAAGGTGTAAAGGTGTATTCTGAATGTGCCTTTCGTCTCAGTATCTGCAGGGACTACAGCTCTAGGTATGTGTATACCCAGCTCATCTCTACCCAAGTGCCCTCCTAAGAAGTTCATTATGGAATACCACACCATCAAGTTCATGGCAGAAATAGCGACCTTGCCTCTTGTGGTCTCCAAAGCCTCAGCTAGCACAGCACAGCCTGCCCATGCCTCTGCCTTTGGTTTAGTGAACATCACTGATCACAAAGAGTCTGACAAGCTCAACATGTCATAAACAATGAGAGCTAGCTCTTCTTGTTCCAACAGCAGCTGACTTAACTATTAGTCATCTCGCAGATCAAAAATCTTCCTCATTTCAGGCTTGTAAACCTGAGACCAGACCTCAGCAGACATCTTAAAGCCTGCTGTCCATTGATTTTTGTTCTTGTAGTCTGTAAACCTAACAATAAATAAATAATCATGCCTAAACATCCACTTTGCATTTGCTTTATTAGTTGCATTTTTAGGTGCATCTTTTGGTTTTCAAGTGGCCCAAATACACTCAATCATATATTGAACATCAAGTAGGTTGCCATGGAAACTGAGTGCAGCCACACATTGAGATTTACAAGCAGGTAATTTAAGAAACCCTGGAGCAAAGCATGAGTGCTTGATGGTGTCCTAGACCTCCACTCCCCTCAAAGGAATATCAAAATGTAATAAAGCACTAAGTCTTGAAGTAAGGGATGATTATTATACAGCGAACAGTAGCTGAAAGAATAAGGTATTTATTTTCTGCTAAATCTCTGGTTGTCAGAATATGCATTATGATACTAGTTTGTTTGACAGGAATATCAGGTCTGGGTTCTCTCTGTTTTAATTCACTAGGTCAAAAAACATAATAATTCAAAAATCATGTATATAATTTTATTTATCCCATGGTTTATTGAACCATGACAATACTAGTTGTTCTGAAAAATGGATTAATAGTGAAGAGAGAGGGAGAGAACCATAGACTTAGAATTCGAAGAATCCTTAAAAGCAACTCACCAATTAGGGTTCAGTAACCGCCGATTCCAGGGAAGGGCCCAATCATGTATATAAAAGCCCCAGTCTGGAAACTCCTAATATTGCCACTGTTCCTAAACAACACAAATTCATTCTTGTCAAATCATGAAAAAGTGGTTTCCTGACCTCTTTCTAAACACATTCAGGGGCATGAAGCTCACAGCCTCAAAAATACTGATAGTTATAAAGTGTGACTTTTGTAAGAGACTAAATTCTGGAAGGTTTGGTCTTCATTTGGTATCTCTTCTTCACACCAGCAACACTGAGGGAAACATGAATTTTATCTTCTTTATCTTTCATGGCCATTTTCACAATATTAGCTTATAACATCCCCAGTGTCAAAAATCTGGAGCTTAGTCCAGATTTTTGGACTATTAAAAATTCTTTAAAATGGCATAGCTTCTCATCCTCTATAAAATGTTTCCTATGAGTTGTCTGATTTTTAGACAAAATATTGTTCAATTTCAAATGTTTCATTAGAACCCTGATTCTGTAGAAATGTTAATTCCTTCTACAAGTAAATCCATAATGACATAGTATCTTAGAGGGAACACAAGATTTAGAGTCAGAAGAACTCATCCTGATTACTGAGTTTGCTGTGTACCAGTTATGTGATATTGGACAAGACACTTAATTTCTCTAAATCTAAAATCCTTTCTTTGTAAAGTGGAGATGCTAGTCATGTTTAACTCCTGAGTTGTTGGTTAGATTTTAAATGATAATGCATGTGAGAATATTTTTAAATCATAAAATAATAGATAATTATAATACTCAATATTCTGAAACTGAAAATTATCACTTGTTCCCACTATTTCTTCCCACTAAAAATGAGCAGTGAGCTTACATACCATAACAGTAATATGAGATTCTAGAAATAAGGACCACGATTCAGTGATGAAGGAAGATTGTGTAGTTAACACAGCTCAAATAATATTGACTACCATGTATTGATTGCCAAATGCCAAGAAACTTACATTATATCATTTAATCCTACCAACAATTCTATGAGGTAGATCTTAGCTCCATTTTAGAGGTGCTGCGAGCATATTGCTTTTATCCTCAGCATCGCATCCTTGAAGAACCACCTACTGCATCCCATGACATCCTAGTGAAGCTTTCCATCCCAGCATCCTGGTTTCTCCTGGCCATTGGAGTGGAAATGTGCAAAATTGGACCAATAAATCCTCTCTCTGTGGATTTCTATAAGAACTTTGAGAGGAAAGCTTCCTCTCTGGTTTGCTAAGAGAATAGGATTGGAGTCTGAAGCTGCTGGAGGTCATCTTGCCTACTGAGCTCCATGGACCTCCATGCAGAATAAAGTCAATCTGAGATGAATGGTACTGAGTGGGACAAGCCCCAACCACATCACTGGAAATTAATTTATTTGAACCCAAGCATGATGAACTATTCTCTGGGATTCAAGTTTTCGGTGAAACCTATTTGAATTCCTGTGAAAGGGTTCTAGAAGGAAACAGACTTTCCTGTGACATAGTAACAAAGTTTCTTATGCCTGAAGACTGGGCTGGATTCCTGAGGTAAAGCTGCTGACCTCTGTTATCTACTACTGCACTGGCCTTTCTGAGGTTCTCTCATCCTCACCTTATTTTTTTTATTTTAATTGTTGTTCAAGTACAGTTTTCTGTCTTTTACTTTCATCTCACTCCACCCCACAGTGCTCCCCACCTCCCTCCCATTTCCACTCCCCTTAGTTTTTGTCCATGTGTCCTTTATACTTGTTCCTGTGATCCCTTGCCCCTTTTCCCCCTGAAATTCCCTTCCCTCTCCCCTCTGGTTACTGTTAGCCTGTTCTCTACTTCAATGTCTTTGGTTATATTTTGCTTGCTTGTTTGTTTTGTTGGTTAGGTTCCTGTTAAAGGTGAGATCTATATGGTATTTGTCTTTTACTGCCTGGCTTATCTCACTCAGCATCCATGCCACTGTTGCAAAGAGTAGGAGCTCCTTCTTTCTTTCTGCCACATAGAATTCCATTGTGTAAATGTACCATAGTGTTTTGACCTATTCATTTACTGATGGGCACCTAGGTTGCTTCCAACATTCGGCTATTGTAAATTGTGCTGCTATGAACATTGGGGTGCATAGGTTCTTTTGGAATGGTGTTTCAGGGTTCTTGGGATATAATCCTAGCAGTGCAATTGCTGGGTCAAAAGGCAGTTCCATTTTTAGTTTTGTTAGAAAATTCCATACTGTTTTCCATAGTGGTTGTACCAGTCTGCAATCCCACCAGCAGTGAACTAGGGTCCCCTTTTCTCCACAACCTCTCCAACGCTTGTTTGTTGCTTTGTTTATGATGGCCATTCTCACCAATGTAAAGTTGTATCTCATTGTGGTTTTAATTTGCACTTCTCTGATAGCTAGCGATATTGAGCATCTTTTCATGTGTCTCTGAATCCTCTGTATGTCTTCCCTGCAGAAATACCTGTCTAAGTCCTTAGCCCATTTTTTAACTGGGTTGTTTATCTTCTTAGAGTGGAGTTGTGTAAATTATTTGTATATTTTGGAGATTAAACCCTTGTCTGAGGTATCATTGGCAAATATATTTTCTTATATAGTTGGTTCTCCTTTTATTTTAATGCTTTTTTTTAGCCATACAGAAACTTTTTATTTTGATGAGATCCCATTTTTTATTCTTTCCTTTATGTTCCTTGCTCTAGGGGACATATCACTGAAAATGTTGCTGCATGAAATATCTGGCATTTTCCTGCATATGTTCTCCTCTAGTACTTTAATGGTGTCACAGCTTATATTTAAGTCTTTTATCCACCTTGAATTTATCTTTGTGTACGGTGTAAGTTGGTGCTTGAGTTTCATTTTTTTGCACATAACTGCCCAGTTCTTCCAACACCATTTTTTGAAGAGACTCTTTTTACTCTATTTTATGTTGTTGCCCCCTTTGTCAAATATTAACTGACTGTAGTGACTTGGGTTTATTTCTAGGCTCTCTGTTCTGTTCCATTGGTCTATGTGCCTGTTTTTATGCCCGTACCAGGCTGTTTTGATTACAGTGGCCTTGTAATACAGTTTGGTATCAGGTATTCTGATCCCTCCTACTTTGCTCTTCTTTCTCAGAATTGCAGCTGCTATTCAGGGTCATTTATGGTTCCATATAAATTTTTGAAGTGTTTGTTCTATGTCTGTGAAATATTCCATTGGTACTTCAATAGGTATTGCATTGAATCTGTACATTGCTTAGGGTAGTATGGACATTTTGATGATGTTAATTCTTCCAATCCATGAACACGGTATATGTTTCCATTTGTTTGTGTCTTCCTTGATTTCATTCTTCAGTGTTGTGTAGTTTTCTGCATACAGTCTTTTATCTCCTTGGTTAGGTTTATTCCTAGGTATTTTATTTTTCTTTTTGCTATATCAAATGGGATTTTTCCCTTGATTTCTGCTTCTGCTGTTTCATTGTTGGTATACAAAAATGCCTTTGATTTCTGGATATTGACTTTGTATCCCACTGTTTTGCCAAATTCATTTATTAGGTTGAGCAGTTTCTTGGTGGAGTCTGTAGGATTTTCCATGTATACTCTCATGTCGTCTGCAAACAGTGACAGTTTTGTTTCCTCTTTTCCAATTTTGATGGCTTTTGTTTCCTTTTCTTGTCTGATTGCTGTGGCTAAAACTTCCAATAATATACTGAACACAAGTGGTGAAAGTGGACAATCTTGTCTTGTTCCTGATCTTAGTGGAAAAGATTTTTATTTTTGCCCATTGAGCATGATGTTGGAGCTAGGTGTCTCACATATGGCCTTTATTATGTTGAGGAGTGCACTTTCTGTTCCCACTTTGCTGAGTATTTTTATCATAAATGGGTGCTGTACCTTATCAAATACTTTTCCTGCATCTATTGATATGATCATGTGATTTTTGTTTGCTTTTTTTATGTGGTGTATTACATTTACTGATCTGTGGATATTGAACCATCCTTGCATCCCTGGGATGAATCCCATTTGGACATGGTGTATGATCTTTTTAATGTATTGTTGGATGTGGTTTGCCGATATTTTGTGAGGATTTTAGCGTCTATGTTCATCAGTGATATTGGCCTGACGTTTTCTTTCTTTGTTGTGTCTTTATCTGGTTTTGGGATTAGGATGATGCTGGCTTTATAAAAAGAGGTTGGGAGTCTTCCATCACTTTGGATTTTTTGGAATAGTCTGTGGAGGATAGGGATTAGCTCTTCCTTAAATGCTCTGTAGAATTCTCCTGTGAACCCATCTGGTCCAGGGCTTTTGTATGTCGGGAGTTTTTTGATTACTGCTTTAATTTCATTTGCTATTATTGGTCTGTTCAGGCTTTCTGCTTCTTCTTCATTAAGTTTTGGAAGATTATATTTGTCTAGAAATTTGTACATTTCACCTAAGTTTCAAATTTCTTGGTATACAGCTCTTCATAGTAATTTCTTACAATCCTTTGTATTTCTGTGGTATCAGTTGTAATCTCTCCTCTTTCATTTCTGATTTTGTTTATTTGGATCCTCTCTCTTTTTTCTTGAGCCTGCTTAAAGGCTTTTTGATTTTGTTTATCTTTTCAGAAAACCAGCTCCAGGATTCACTGATGCTTATTATTGTGCTTTTGGTCTCTATGTCATTTAATTCTGCTCTGATCTTGGTTATTTCCTTTCTTGTACTAGCTCTTGGCTGTCTTTGTTGTTGTTCCTCGAGTTCTTGTATGTGTAGGATTAGGTTGTTTCTTTGAAATGTTTCTTTTTTTTTTTTAGAGAGAGAGAGGGGTTGGGAAGGAGAAAGAATGGGAGAGAAACAATGTGTGGTATCCTCTCATGTGTCCCCCATTGGCGACCTGGCCCACAACCCAGACATGTGCCCTGGCTGGGAATTGAACCAGTGACCATTTGCTTCACAGGCCCGTGCTCAATCCACTGAGCTACACCAGCCAGGGCTAAAATGTTTCTATCTTTTTTAGGTAGGCCTGTATTGCTATTAACTTCCCTCTCAGGAAGGCCTTCACTGTGTCCCATAGGTTTTGGACTGTTGTGTGTTCCTTTTCATTTGTTTCCAGAAAATTGTTGATTTCTTCCCTCATTTCATTCTTGACCCATTCGTTGTTTAATAGCATGCTATTCAGTCTCCATGATTTTGAGTGTTTTGGGTTTTTTTCCTTGGGGTTGGTTTCTAGTTTGGTTCCCTTATGGTCAGAGAAAATTCTTGGTATGATTTCAATTTTCTTGAATTTTTGAGGCTTGTTTTGTGCCCTATCATGTGGTCTATCTTTAAAACTTTTCCACGTGCATTTGAAAGAATGTGTATTTAGCTTCTTTGGGATGAAGGGCTCTATATATATCTGTTAAGTTCATTTCATCTAGAACATTATTCAATGCCACAATATTTTTATTGATATTTTGTTTGGAAGATATGTCCATTTTTTAGAGTGGGGTGGTAAAATCCCCTACTATAATTGTGTTGATATCAAAATCTTTCTGGAAGTACACTAAGATTTTCTTTATATATTTTGGTGCTCCTATGTTGGGTGCTTGTATATTTACAATGTTTATGTCTTCTTGGTGGAGTCTTCCCTTGAGTATTATGAAGTGACCTTCTGGGTCTCTCTTTATAGCTCTTTTTTTGAAGTCTATTTTGTCTGATATGAGTATTGCTACCCTGGCTTTTTTTTTTTCCTGTCCATTTGCTTGGAAAATTTGTTTCCAGCCCTTCACTTTCAGTCTGTGTATATCTTTTGTGCTCAGGTGGGTCTCTTGTAGGCAGCATATGTGTGGGTCATGCTTTCTTATCCATTCAGCTATTCTGTGTCTTTTGATTGGAGCATTTAATCCATTTATGCTTAAGGTTATTATTGATAGGTAGTTATTCATTGTATTTTTGTACCTGTGTTTCTCTGTCTCCCTCTTTTCCTTCTTTTCCTTAGAGCAGTCCTTTTAACATCTCTTGCAGCACTGGATTGGTGGATGCATATTCTTTTAGACTTCTTTTGTCTTGGAAGGTCTTTATTTGGCCTTCTATCTTGATTGAGAGCCTTGCTGGGTAAAGCAGCCTAGGTTGTAGGCCCCTGGTTCTCATTACTTGGAATACTTTTTGCCATTCTCTTCTGTCTTGGAGTGTTTCCATTGAGGAGTCAGCAGCTAACCTCATTGGGGCTCCCTTGTATGTTACTTCCTTCTTCTCCCTTGCTGCCTTTAAGATTCTGTCTTTGTCTTGGAATTTTGCCATTTTTATTATGATGTGTCTTGAAGTGGGCCTCTTTGGGTTCCTCTTGATTGGGACTCTCTGTGTTTTCCTGTATTTGTGTGACTTTTTCTCTCATCAAATTAGGGAAGTTTTCCATCTTTACTTTTTTAAATAGATTTTCTATCCCTTGCTCTTCTTCTTCTCCTTCTGGTATCCCTATTATAGGGATATTATTACATTTCATATTGTCTTGCATTTCTCTTAATCCCTCTTTATTCTTTCTGAGGCTCTTTTCCTTTTCTTGCTCTTTCTGGGCGATTTTTACTACTTTGTCCTCAAACTCACTGATCCAATCTTCTGCTTCATCGATCAGCTTTTCATTTCTTCTACTGTGTTCTTCATTCAGAAATTGTATCCTTCATTTCCTCTTGGCCCTTGTTGATAGTTTCTATTTTCTTTTTTCATGTTAATATAGTTTTCAGGGAGTTTATTGTAGTTCCCTTGCAGTTTCTGGTAGCTCATTGTGAGCTCATGGAACTTCCTGACCACAAGTTCTTTGAATTCAATAACTGATAGCTGACTTGCCTCCATTTCATTTATCATTCTTTCTGAGGCTTCCTGCTTTCCTTTCATTTGGGCATTGTTTCTTTGTCTTCCCATTGTTTGTGAGACTCTTCTTGTTAGCTTCAGCTTCTTAAAAGGATTTGTTCTGGATCCCAGAGTTTATGATGTGAACTTCTGTGGTACAATACCTGTGAGATTCAGTGGTGCAGTCTCCTTCAGGTATCCTACTCTTCCACCCACTTTTTTTTATGATCAGTTGGAGGGGGAGGCAAAATGGTTTAAGACAGCAGGAGAGTATTCTATGACATTTACAGTAGCAGCCAGTATAGAAGAGATAGGAGATCCCTTGGCTATGTATAGTGTTTATCGTGATCTTCAACCCCACTAGCCACTTTTAAGAAAGGATGGGAAGAAGATAAGACTCTTCTTGGGGAGGGAGGGTTGTGAGTTGGATCTAGAAAGCAGTAAGTTGTGGGAGGTCAGATTCTGTGGTGAGGTGAGAGTAAAGGATAGAAAATAGGTGTAGTGTGTAAGAGAATAGAGTTAACCATTACAGTAATGGAGTTCAATAGAGTGTGACATGGGTTAAGATCTTGGAAGGGTGTTGTGAAGTATTTACAATTGTATGGAACAGCTATTATTTACAATAATATTAGAGCAACACTCATATGTCAGAATCTATGTGATCTGAATAACATGAATAAGGGGTATAGGACTTTGAGTAGTGTGCTGATAGAACACAAGTCACGTGAATGACAGTAAATTAGCAATACAATGTAGAAGAGAGAACAGGAGAAACCTGTCAAATGATATAATGTAACCAAACAAGCAAAGAAGACTATACAGAAAAAAGAGGAATACAAAAATTCTATTAAAACAAAAGACATAAGAAAAATGAAAAATAATACAAATATGCAGTAACTTGTAGTTTCTCTGCAATAGCAAAGTAAAATTTGTCTCACTGTCTCAGCTGTTGGATTACCCCTTGTTTGGGTCCACCTGTGGTCCTTTCACAGTTCCAAATTTTTGTCTCACTTGTGCGTATTAAAAAGAAAGGCAGGAGAAGGGAGAAAGAAGAGATAAAATTGGAAAGAAAGGAAGAAGGACTAAAACAAGAAAGAATGGAAAAGAAAAAAATTGAAAGATAAAACAATAATAAAAATTTTTAAAAATGAAAAAATTACTTAAAAAAAAAACATTAAAAACACACATACATTGTTGGTTTCAAACTGGCCAAACCGGTTTTTCTGGTCTTGTGGCTGCAACAGGTTGAGAGGCGATTTGTGTGGCATTTCTCCCTTCCCAATGTATATTCAGCCAGTTTGCAAGCACTCTCGCGAGAGCTAGTCTGGCTCCTTTCCCCAATATCTTAGGTGGCAGAATCCAGGTTTCCTTCACAGTGCTTTTTCCCTGGGGGTTATCGCTGTAGGCTAGGGTGTGGGGGCACATTTGGCTAGGCTGCCTCAGTTCCTCATGTTTGGGCATGAACCCTTCCTAGTGCTGTGGGGGAACACAGGGCCTTCCATGGAACCTCAGGGCCTCTGCCAGGCTGTGTGGGGAGTCGGCCAAGCAGCTGTCACAGCAAAATCCCCAAACAATTGTATTCTTTGAAAAATTCCTCCTACTCAAGCCTCCCACCCTATATAGCCCAATGCTCCAGCCAGACCAGTGACAATCCAGGTCAGTGCACATCACTGCAGGACTCTAAGCTCTCCCCAGCCATTGATCACAGACTTTGCGGGTGATCACGGGCCCTGTGTGTTTTGCCTCTTTGTCCTTATTCCCCTCTCTGTGAATTCTAGCAACCAGGTCTCTCCTGGTGCTGCTCAAACCCTGCTAGGTCAAGGAGGGAGGGAATAGTTGTCCTGGATTTCTCCCAAAGACTCTGTGGCAGGCCCTCCGCTTTCAAGGAGTAGGCAGTAGACCCAGTGCCAGCACCAGGCACCAGGCCTTGGGCTACAGCCACCCCAATCCCGTGCTGGTCCTCGGGACCTTACTATCCTGAAATATCCTTTTTACCATCTGGTTTTTCAGTGTCTGCTACAATTTTTGGACTCTGATTTTCAAATACGCTGGGCTACTATTGGCTGTTTGCTCTGTTCCTCTGTAGATTGGCCAGGCTTTCCTCCTGTGTGTAGGGGGAAGTGAAATCCGCTCCCTCCTACTCCATTACCATCTTCTCATCCTGACTTTATCTCTGAAGTACCACCATGTGTCTATTTCCCACAGTGAGTCAATCTGTTGAGAACACTTGATTATTAACTTCCATAGTCTTTTGAGAGTGAAATGAAGGACTAAGCCCCAAGTAGTTTACTAACTGGGGACAAACAAAAAGGAATGTATGTGTGATATGAACAGAAGAAACCATTGAACATCAGAATAAAATGAGAAGTATAATTAGAAAACGCTCAAATTAAAACCTATGGCTGTGAAAATTCATTTGAATTTGAGATTTCTGATGTGAGCTTAAAAGAAAAGGGTGTCTACTTTTGAGCTGAAGCATCACAATGTGGACTTACAGGCAGTCCTAGACTCTTTGTCTTCAGAGAAATTAAGAATGGTCGCAGTTGTTCATTCAATTCATAAATAAATGTTTATTGAGCACCTATCGTGTGCTAAGCAATGTTCCAGGAACACCTCAGCTTCATGAGGCTTAGATTCTAGTAGTGAAGTCAGAACATAAACAAGGTAAAAGTGTAACACTGTATGTTTGTTAGATGCTGAATAACACTATGAGAAAGTTAAAGCAGGGGAAGATTTTGAAAAAACTATTGCGATTTTGGAAACAATGACCAAGGAAGGCCTCAGTATGATGGTGACATTTTAGCAAAATGAAAGTGAGAAAATAAATCATGTGAATATTAACAAAGAAAACATTTCAAGCAAAGGAACAACAAGTGCAAACATTCAGAGGTGAGGAAAAACCCCTCCAGACAAGCTCTAGAAATATCTCATGACTAGAATAAGTATAGCCCCAAAATAACAAATTACTTCAATTGAAATTACTTCAAATAATTATACACTCACTCACTCACACACACACACACACACACACACACACACACACACACACACAATCTACATGTAATTTAATTGAGGAGCCTAAACAGTGTTAAAACAACCACATACACACACAAGTACTTGTACCCATACATACTAATCTGGAAATTGTAGACAAAAATTTGATTTTCATCCAGTAGAAAATGAAGTGCTCTATACATATCAAATTGTAAAATCCATAGACATAGTAAAGACAAAGAATAATGTAAGGCACGTGCTTCTCCTCATTATTAGGTACTTTGCAATTCAAAGCAGCATTAATAAAGATACATCTTCTGGGGCTTTGTGAATCTTCATTCAAACCTTGTATAGACATCTCTGTCAGAACTCCATTTCCAGCCATATTCCTAGATGTACATAGTGACAATGGTACAGAATACTAAAAAAAAAAATGTTGAATAATACAGATTTTTCAAAATCTGTAAATCCGCAGTTGAACAAGCAGTTAAGAAAACAGTTTGAGTCCTGAATGCAAGAGCAATTCTTAACCTATGGCTGGAGAAAGCATTTGCCTTGGGGACATTTGATCATTCTTGCTAATATAGAGCATGAATTTTAACAGCAACATGAGGACAGCAGACCAGAGTGTCAGTTTGGGGACTGATGTGAGACCCCACATAAAATTAAGATTGATGAAAGGTGACCTGTCACTGAATGAATTAGAAGCCCCCACCCTGAAGATACTCATGTGGCTTGACCTTAATTATAGGTTAATGACAAGAAGAAAAAAGATTCTTCTCTGAAAATCTTTAACTGCAATACTACAATCACACTTCATGTGTGATCCAAAAATAGCTGCTTTAAAAATTGCTCAGAAGCAATCCTAGATTGTTATACCCTTTCAACACCCATAAGAAGGAAAAAACTTCCCCTCTCAAGAAGGAATCATCTTTCAATTGCAAATCTCAAAGAATTCCCACATTAAAAGTTCAAAGGAACCTAAATTCAAAATCAAAACTCAGCAAATACACTAAGAAACACTGTGAACAAGAGTCTGGAAGAAAAAGCAACTGTAGAATAAGACCTACAAACACTAGTTATTGGCCATAGCAGACATAAAACCTAAATTAAACATTTTAGTATGTTCACAGAAATAAAAGGGGAAATTGAAATTTCGATAAGGAAGCAACTTGAAACTTGGACCAAGCAACTTGAAAAACAACCAACTAGAGTGTTTAAAAATAAAAATATAATTGATGTTAAGAGTTCTGTGCATCAGCCCTGGCTGGTGTGGCTCAGTGGATTGAGCACGGGCCTGCGAACCAAACGATCGCGGTTCGATTCTCAGTTAGGGCACATGCCTGGGTTGCGGGCCAGTTCCCAGCAGGGGACTCACGAGAGGCAACCACACATTGATATTTCTCTTCCACTCTTTCTCCTTCCCATCCCCTCTCCCTAAAAGTAAATAAATAAATAAAAATATTTTTAAAAAAGAGTTCTGTGCATCAGTTAAACAGTAGTTTAGAAGATAGAGGTAGAATTTCTGAACTAGAAACTGTGTTCAAAGAAATTGTTTAGAAATACAGAGAAATATAAACTATGACAGAAAGATTAAAGACAGAAGAGAAAGGCCAACTCATGTCTAATCAAATTTCAATATGAAAAAATTACCATATTTTTCAGACTATAAGACACACTTTCCCCCCTCAAATTTGGGAGGAATAATGGTTGTTAATGCTGCTGTTGAATTCTGTTTACACTTACATTGGTGAAATATTATGTTATTTATGTTATTAAATATTTTACCACATTTTTTGCTTCAATTTTTTTTCTATTTTCCTCCTCTAAAACCTAGGCATGTCTTATGGTCTGAAAACTACAGTAATTAAAACTTCATCTACAAAAGATACAAATTTAAAGAAAAAGTAAAAGCACAGAGCAGAGTTTAAAGACAGCAAATTCCAGGAGAACAGACATAATATGATATAACGTACATAAAGTTCAAAACCAGACAAACAAAGCAACTTAGAGATGTAGACATATGTGGTAAAATAAAAGAGAAATTGAACAGCATGCTTAACACAAAACTGAGGACAGTGGCTCATTCTGGGTGAGACAGACATGCATTCAGAAGAAAACTTGAGGAGTTTCAAAGGAACTCATAAGGTTTTTTATTAAAATAGATCATTGATGTCCAAATATTCATTCTTTTCCACTACTGTTAAAACTGTGATTGCACATCATATACACATTTTTATGTTTAATATGTATCACAGTAGACATTATAAAACACACGCACATGGAATAAATGGGAACACTCTACTGAAAAGTATTAAATGACTTTCTGGAAGCTGCAAGTGTCTGTACGTCAGTCTCATATCCAAATCTCTGATTTTCCTGCCTGTGTACAAATCAGCCTCATCCTACAGAGTATTGCTTTTATGATGTGAGACCTACATAAAATAGGGTCATTTTTAACAAGTTTTGCTGACAAAATGTCAGAATCAACAACTGAATGATTTTAAATGACTAAATTATTTCTCAAATTTGGCATAAGACACAGCTCATGAGTTTTCCTAGTAATTGTGACAATAGGCCAAGCTTTTTCCTTGTACTACAACATGCACAAAGACAGAAAGAATAGAAATCTCGGTGGAAAGTCAGATTATGCAAATACAGGTATCTTCAAGAGCTCCAGAAAAGACTACCTAAAAAAAGATAAATTGGAAGATGTTGAAAGAGCATTAGAACTAAGCCTGATTTCAGTGACTGACAGCAGAGACAGACAATGAATACACTACAGGGTATAAGCAGGAATTTTATAGGGGAGGAGGAGACAGAAATGATTATGTAAGGATGTTCCAGTTTAAAAAACATCTTAATCTTCCATGCAAAATAAATATCTAATTAGCCTTATTTTACAGAAAAGAAAATATGTATCAAAATATATTAAAACATTTTTAAGCTGTTCAATAAAACATTTATTCTTTAATGTTTATCAGCAGTAACAAGGATGAGAGAATCACTAAACTACAAAGACTGGGTCTCAAGCATGAAACATTCAGTATCCTATTTTTATGCATGCATTTTTTGTCCTAATTTCCATGAATAGTTGAAAAACTTATTTTAATTATCCCTGTTCTCTGGTATCTTCTGTGCCACGCTACTCTGTGGTATGAAATTGGAAATGAGAAGAAAGCTGCTAAAACCTGTGGGACCAGAGGCTGACATCAAACTCAGGATGCTGAACTATTTTGCAAATACAACAACAATGTACAGGCAGCAAGATGGTGGAGGAGTGAGTGGAAGCCACATTAACCTCTTCCCAGGACCAATCTGGAATTACAACTAAATTGTGGAAAAATTACTCAGAACAAACAACTAAATAATAGTGATAGAAAAGCCTCACAACCTTGGACAGAGAGAAGAATCAGCTTCTGCACAACCTGTCTGTTAAGAAGTGTGATGGAGACTAGAGAAGGCTAGTTAAACACCCTCAGCCAGCAGGATCAGAGCGATAATTAAGCATCAAGTGAGACCTTCCTGAGAAGAATAGGGTCTAAACCCTAAGCTGGGATCCCCAGCCTAGAACACCAGACCCCAAAAAATATGCAGATAACACTGGTGGCAAAAAGTGGCAGAGTTGCTCTCTGCCAGAGACAGAAGGCTGGAAATGCAAAAGTTGTTTAAAGGGCCAACACACAAATTTTCATTTGCTGTCACTTACCCAGGGTTCCAACAAAAACAGGAGCATAGTGGGCTGAGGACATCTGAAGGGAGACTGAGGACAGAAACTTTGGGGAGAGAATGGAAAGAGTAGCTGCAGGAAACAGTGCTGAGTCATCCCCCAAACAGCAGCATCCATCTTGCTCAGGCAGACCACTCCCCTCCAAGCAGCAGCAGCCTGAGGGGAAACAACAGCCTGCCCACAAGAGACACTCTGCTCCGGCTACATGGTGCTTAAGCCTTACTGTAAATGACAGAGAGACTAGATTAATAACTAAAGGAGAGAGCCACAGACAAAGATCCCTGGCAAAGTGGGGACAGAGTCAACTAGAGACACTTAAGGAGAGACTGGGGATGGAGGTTTGGGGGAGAGAACTGACAGATCGGCTGCCAGGATCCCTCTGCTGAGTCATCATCCATACTACAACAGCCATCCTGCTCAGGCAAACCACTCACTGCCAAGTAGCAGCCACATGAGGGAAAAAAAATAGCCCCAAACCCAGGAGGATTCTGCCCTATTCTATGGGGCTTAAGCTTGAATGCTGAGTGCCAAGTGAGTAATTAACAACTGAAGGAGACAATTATAGAGAGCAGATTGATGGCAGTTTCAGAGCAAGCTGCCTAAGGTCAGAAGGGGTCAACATCTGACACAACCACAGGTGGATCCAGAAAGGAAAAATCAGTGGTAAATATGAAAGGCTACAGAGACAAATCCACTGTGGTCTTCTCCATGATTAGTGATATTTTCTTCCCTGCATAGATTTTTAATGTTCATGTCTTGTCCAGCAAATTTGTGCATAAGTAACTAGAATTTATACTACAGTTTATTTCTCTCCTTCATTATAATCATCTTGAACTCTTTACACCTTATTACTACTTATCCATTTGCCATTGATACTGAGATGGTGGGGGGAGATATTTTTGCAGATGTGGGTTTGTTCCCTGAGCTTTATGGTTTTCTTCTGACAACACCTAAACAACAGCATATAAGACATGGTGGGCAGAATGACCCTCATTCACCTTCAGTCAAGCAGCTGGAGGGAAAGACTCACCAAAAAGTGACCCAACAACAATAAAAAACCAAAGACATATGCAGAGCCAACATAAATGGCACCTCAAGAGGAGTAAGTTCAAGAGATGAAGGAGACTGCACCACTGAATCTACAGGTCTCCTATGACAGAAATTCACACCACAAACTCAAGGAATTGGAACAGATCAATTTAAGAGGAGAGGCTAACAAGAAAAGTCTCACAAACAATGAGAAGACAAAGAAACAAACCCCAACAAAAGGAAAGGAAGAAGCCTCATAAAGAACTCTAAATGAAATAGAGTCAAATCAACTATCAGATATTGAGTTCAGAACAATGGTTATCAGGAAGCTCAATGAGCTCACAGAGAATTACCAAAAACTACAAGGAAACTACAATGAACTCACCAAAAACTATATCAACATAAAAAAGAAAATAGAAACTATTGACAATGGCCAAGAGGAAATGAAGAATACAATTTCTGAACTGAAGAACATAGTAGAAGGAATCAAAAGCAGGCTGGATGAAGCAGAGAATCAGATCAGCGAGCTGGACGACAAGGTAGAAAAAATCACCCAGAAAGAGCAAGAAAAGGAAAAGAGGCTCAAAAAGAAGGAAGAGGGATTAAAAGAAATGCAGGACAACATGAAACATAATAATATCTCTATAATAGGGATATCAGAAAAAGAAGAAGAGCAAGGGATAGAAAACCTGTTTGAAAATGTAATGATGGAAAACTTCCCTAATTTGATGAGAGAAAAAGTCACACAAACCCAGAATGCACAGAGGGTCCCAATCAAGAGGAACCCAAGGAGGCCCACTCCAAGTCATACCATAATTTAAATGGCAAAATTCCAAGACAAAGAGAGAATCTTAAAGGCAGCAAGGGAGAAGAAGGAAATAACATACAAGGGAGCCCTGATAAGGTTAGCAGCTGACTTCTCAATGGAAACGCTTCATACCATAAGGGAATGGAAAGAAATATTCCAAGTAACAAATAAAAAAGGCCTGCAACCAAGACTACTTTATCCAGCAAGGCTCTCAAGAAAAATGGAAGGTCAAATAAGGACTTTCCCAGACATAAGAAGACTAAAATAATACACCTTGACCAAATCGGCACTACAAGATATGCTAAAGAGACTGCTTTAAGAAAAGAAAGAAAAAGAGTGAGAGAAAGAGGAACACAGGTATGAAGGAAGAAACATGGCAATGAATAAGTACATGTCAATAATAACCTCAAATGTAAATGATTTAAATGCTCTAATCAAAACACACAGAATAGCTGAATAGATAAGAAATCATGACCCGCACATATGCTGCCTACAAGAGACCCACCTCAGAACAAAAGACCTACACAGGCTGAAAGTGAAGGGCTGAGAAAAATATTTCAAGCAGAAGAACAGAAAATAAAAGGCAGGGTAGAAATACTCATATCAGACAAAACGGACTTAAAAACAAAGCCACAAAGAGACACAGAAGGACACTTCATAATACTCAAGGGAAAAATCCATTGAAAAGACATAAACATAATAATTATACATGCACCCAAAATAGGAGCACCCAAATAAATAAAAAAATCTTGGAGGACTTCAAGAAAAATATTGACAGGAACATAATTATAGTAGGGGATTTTAATACCCCACTCTCAACAATGGACAGATCTTCCAAACAAAATATCAACAAAGATATTGTGGCATTGAACAATGCCCTAGATGGACTTAAATTATATATAGAGAGCCCTGCATCCAAAAGAAGCTAAGTACACATTCCCCTCAAGTGCACATGGAATATTTTCAAAGATAGACCACATGATAGGACACAAAACAAGCCTCAACAAATTCAAGAAAAATGAAATTATATCAAGCATTTGTCTGACCACAAGGGACTGAAACTAGAAACCAACCTCAAGGAAAATACTCAAAACACTCAAATTCATAGATATTTAATTGCATGCTATTAAACAATGAAGGGGTTAAGAATAAGATCTTAGAAGAAATCAACAATTTTCTGGAAACAAATGAAAATGAACACACAACAGTCCAAAACTTATGGAACACAGCAAAGGCACTATTGTTAGGGAAGTTCATAGCAATACAGGCCTACCTAAAAAAGACAGAAACATTTCAAACAAAAAACCTAACCCTACATCTACAAAAACTGGAGCAACAACAACAAACAAAGCCCAGAGAAAGTAGTAGGAAGGAAATAGCCAAGATCAGAGCAGAATTAAATGATACAGAGACTAAAGAAACAATTCTAAGGATCAATAAATCCAAGAGCTGGTTCTTTGAAAAGATAAACAAAATTGACAAGCCTTTAACCAGATTCATCAAGAAAAAAAGATAGAGGACCCAAATAAACACTAAGAAATAAGAGAGAACAGATAACAACTGATACCACAGAAATACAAAGGATTGGAAGAAATAACTACAAAGAACTATATGCCAAGAAATTTGAAAACCTAGGTGAAATGGAAAAATGTCTAGAAAAAATGCAATCTTCCAAAACTGAATGAAGAAGCAGAAAGCTTGAACAGACCAATAACAGCTGACAAAATTGAAGAAGTAATCAAAAAACTTCCAGCACACAAAAGGCCTGGACCAGACAGTTTCACAGGAGAATTTTATAAAACATTTAAGGCCCAAAGAGGGAAGATGGCAACAGAATAGGAGGGAGCAGATTTCACTTCCCCCTACACACAGGAGGAAAACTGGCTAATCCATGGAGGAACAGAGCAGACAGACAACAGTATTGCAGCGTATTTGAAAATAAGAATCCACAAAGCGGTAGCGGACACTGAAAAACCAGAAACCAGACGGTAAGGAGATTTCAGGACACTAAGGTCCCGGGGATCAGCATGGGGACCGGGGGACTGTGAAGCCCCAGGCCCAGCATCGGGCGCCCGGCACCTGGCACCCAGAGCGGGCACTCGGTCAACCACAGAAGCGGAGGGAGTGCTGAAATCCTTGGGAGAGAGCTGGGTCACCTGCTCCCTCCCTCCCCAACAGACCAGGTTTGGAGCAACATGAGCAGAGCTCTGGTCGCGGAGAGGGGAAAAAGGAGGAAGAGGCAAAACGCTCAAAGCTGTGGTTACTCTCTGAGCTGAGGACTGGGTTGCCTCGAGCACTGACTCCGGGAGTCGCCAGCTGCCACGCACTGACTCCGGGAGTCGGAGTCACCGGCTGCCAGAGAGTTGGGTTACACAGATGCCAGGCTTGAATAGGAGGAATTTATCAAACAGAAGGGCTGGGGAATCTGCTGTGACGGCCCGAGACTGACTCCCAGCCCAGCTGGGCATGGGGTGAAGGCGCAGTGACTCCATCCAGGTGGCGCTGGGAGGGGAGACTTTGGGCCCAGGTTCCCTGGGAAGGGAGGCATTTGGCGCCAACCTAAGTGAGTGGGCACCACTGCACCCCAGTGTCTGGAGGTGATCACCTGGAGAAGCCATCAGAAGAGAATCAGGTCTCCCACGTCGAGGATATTGGGAAAGGAGTCAGACTGGCGGCTAGGACAGTGCTTGGAAGGCAGCCTGGGTGAATGTCAGGAGGGGAAAATCGCCACACCAATCAATCCCCAGCCTTCTGCAGCCAGCAACACCAGAAAAGCCGGTTTGGCCAGTTTGAATCCAACAAGAGGAGTGTTTTGTTTTTTTTTTGTAGTTTCTTTTTTTTTTTAAATGCTGTTTTTTTAAATAATCTTT
The DNA here is from genome assembly GCA_004027735.1 of Carollia perspicillata. Taxonomy (NCBI): domain Eukaryota; kingdom Metazoa; phylum Chordata; class Mammalia; order Chiroptera; family Phyllostomidae; genus Carollia; species Carollia perspicillata. The sequence continues at coordinate 23,085 of PVKM010018314.1, forward strand.
TTGTTATTATGATTTTTAAAATCTTCACTACTGTTTTACTCCAATTGCTTTTCCTCTCTTCCCTTCTTTCTTCATTTTGTACTGCACACTTTATTTCGAATTTTATCTCTCCTTTCTTACTTTTCCTGCCTTTTCTCTCTCTCTCTCTCTCTCTCTCTCTCTCTCTCTCTCTCTCTCTCTCTCTCTCTCTCTTTTGTAATACCCACAAGCAAGAGAAAAACTTGGAACTGAGAAATGACCCAAAGTGGACTCAAATAGGGGGCAACCCAACACCTGAGACAGGGAGACAAATTTCACTTGACTATACCAGGGAAACTGCAAGGTGCTGCATATTTGGATTATTAATTGTTTTCCTCCTTTTTTCATTATTCCTATATATTTAACCTCAATAGTATTTTTGTATTCCCCTTCTTTCTCTATAGTCTTCTTTGCTTGGCAGGGTATATTGTACCATTTGGCAGGTTCTCCCTGTTCTCTCTTCTATTTTGTATTGCTAATTTACTGTCCTTCATGTGAATTGTGTTCCATCAGCACACTACTCGATATCCTATACCCCCTGTTCAGATTATTCAGAACACATACATTCTGGCATATGAATGTCACTCTAATATTATTGTAAATAACTGCTGTTCCACACAAGTGTACATACTTCAAAGCACCCTCCCCGGATACTAACCCATATCACAGTCTCCTGAACTCTATTATTAGGGAGGTTAACACTATTCTCTCACATGCTACACCTATGTACTACCCTTTACTCTCACCTTACCCCAGAATCTGACCTCCCACAACTTCACTGCTTTCTAGATCCAACTAACAACCCCTCCTTTTCCAACAAGAGTCTTATCTTCTTCCCATCCTTTCTTAAAAGTGGGTTGAGGAACAAGGTTAACACTACACGTAGCCAAAAGATCTCCTATCTCTTATACTCATTGCTACTGTAAATATCATAGAATACTCCCTTGCTGTCTTAAACCATTTTGCCTCACATCCCAACTGAGCACAAAAAAAAAGAGTAACTGGAAGTGGTGAACACCAGGATACCCGAAGGAGACTGCACCACTGAATCTCATAGGCATTCTACCACAGCAGTTCACACCATAAACCCTGGGAAACAGAACAAATCCATTTAAGAAGAGGAAGCTATCAAGAAGAATCTCACAAACAATAAGAAGACAAAGAAACAATCCCAAAATGAAAGGAAAGGAGGAAGCCTCAGAAACAGTGCTAAACAAAATGGAAGCAAGTCAGCTATCAGATATTGAATTCAAACAACTGGTTATCAGGAAGTTCCATGAGATGACAATAAACTACCAGAAACTACAGGAGAGCTACGATGTGCTCACCACAAACTATACCAACATGAAAAAGGAAATAGAAAAAGTAAACAAGGGCCAAGAGGAAATGAAGAATACAATTGCTGAACTGAAGAATGCAGTGGAAGCAATCAAAAGCAGGATGGATGAAGCAGAAGATCAGATCAGCGAATTAGAAGACAAAGTAGAAAAAAACACCCAGAATGAGCAAGTAAAGGAAAAAAGGCTGATAAAGAATGAAGAGGGCTTAAGAGAAATGCAAGACAATATGAAACATAATAATATCCATATAATAGTGATACCAGAAGGAGAAGAAGAAGAGCAAGGGATAGAAAATCTATTTGAAAAAGTAATGATGGAAAACTTCCCTAAGTTAATGAGAGAAAAAGTCACACAAATACAGGAAAACACAGAGAGTCCCAATCAAGAGGAACCCAAAGAGGCCCTCTTCAAGACACATCATAATTAAAATGGCAAAATTTGAAGACAAAGACAGAATCTTAAAGGCAGCAAGGGAGAAGAAGGAAGTAACATACAAGGGAGCCCCAATAAGGTTAGCTTCTGACTTCTCAATGGAAACACTCCAAGCCAGAAGAGAATGGCAAGAAATATTCCAAGTAATGAGAACCAGAGGCCTGCAACCTAGGCTGCTTTACCCAGCAAGGCTCTCAATCGAGATAGAAGGCCAAATAAAGACCTTCCAAGACAAAAGAAGTCTAAAAGAATATGCATCCACCAATCCAGT
>PVKM010018315.1:0-25150 GCA_004027735.1 Carollia perspicillata
ATCTGATAGTTGAGTTGCCTCTATTTTGTTTAGCATTCTTTCTGAGGTTTCCTCCTTTCCTTTCACTTGGGGATTGTTTCTTTGTCTTCCCATTGTTTATGAGATTCTTCTAATTAGCCTCAGCTTCTCCAATTGATCTGTTCTGGCTCTCTGGGTTTATGGTGTGAGCTTCTGTGATAGAGTACTTGTGAGGTTCAGTGGTGCAGTTTCTTTGGGTATCCTAGTGTTCACCACTTCTGCCTATTCTTTGAGATCTGTTGGAGGGGTAAGGCAAAATGGTTAAAGACAGCAAGAGTGGTATTCTATGTTATTTACAGTAGCAGCCAGTAAAGAAGAGATAGGAAATCCTTTGAGTGTTCACCGTGATATACCACACAACAAATCACTTTTTAGAAATGGTGGAATGAAGGTAAGTCTCTTGTTGGGGAGGGAAGGGTTGTGAGTTAGATCTAGAAAACATTGAGGTTGTGAGATGTCAGATTCTGAGGTAAGGTGAGGATAAAGGATAGTAAATAGGTGTAGTGAGTGAGAGAATAGAATTAACTGCTACAGTAATAGAGTTCAGAAAACCCTGAAGTGGGCTAGGAACTCAGAGGGTTGTTGTGTAGTATTTACAATAGTATGGAACAGCTATTATTTACAATAATGTTAGAGTAATAATCATATGACAGAATCTATGGAATCTAGATACCAAGAATAAGGAGTGTCGGACCTTCAATAGTGTCCTAATGGAACACAGATGAAGTGAAGGACAGTAAATTAACAATGCACTATGACTGAGAGAATGGGGAAACCTGTCAATCGATACAATATGCCCAGCCAAACAAAGAAGACTAAACAGAAGGAAGAGGAATACCAAAATATTATTCAAATAAAAGATGTAAGATTAAAGTAGAAATAATGATGCAGACATGCAGTATCTTGCAGGTTCCTTGTAATAGCAAAGTGAAATTTGTCTCAACTGTTAGGATGCCCCCTCTTTGGGACCAACTCTGGTCTTTTCACAGTTCTGGTTTTCTTTCTCATTTGCGTGTATTTTTTTTAAAAAAAGCAGACTAAGGAAGGTAGAATAGATAAAATTGGAAAGAACACAAGAAGAAATAAAACAAGAAAGAAGGAAAGAGAGGTAAAAAGCATTAAGACATAAAAATTAAAATATAAAAAATTTCTTTAAAAAAATCAAGCAAATACACACACACACACACAACCAGGGAAAACAAAAAAGAAAAAATAAGCAAAAACAGAAAAAACAATAAAATTAAAAATAGAAATTTAAAAAAAGAAAAAAAAAGAAACTCTCTCACTGGTTTCAAACTGGTCAGACCGGTTTTTCTGTTCTTTCTGGCTGCAGCAGACTGAGGGACAGGTTTATAGATGTTTTCTCTGGGGCCCTGGGTCTCCAGGTCTCCATCCACAGGCACACCCGCTCTGAGTTTTCCGAGTTGTCTTCTGGTCTCCGGCAGTGCACACCCTCTGGCTCTGGGTTTATCTGAGACGTTTGTGTTCTCTGGTCACTGGGTTTATTGAGCCCTCTCAAGGATTCTCTCCGGGCGTGACCACTCCGTGTTTATCAGAGCCGTCTTCTGGTGTCCCACAGCACCGCACCCACTGGCTCTAGGTTTATCTGAGCCTCTGAGTTCTCTGGCAGCCTGGGTTTATCCTGCCCTCTCAAGTTTTCTCGCCTCAGGCACATGCAACTGCTCTGCATTTATCAGCACCCTCTCAAACTGTCTCTCACTGTGCGGGCACCCATTCTGGATTTACCAGGTGCAGGCTCTGAATCACCCATGGCACACTCCCTCTCTCCAGATTCCAGTGTGGTCCCCGGGTGCTCTACAAAGCTCTCTCTCCCCCCACAGGTTGCGGGTGCACCCGCAGGGCTGCCTCTGGTGACACCACTCGGGCACACACTCTTTTCAGGTCTCTGCATGGGTGCTCACAGCCCCCGTGTGAGCAGCTTAATCCTTGAAATTGCTCTCTAAAATTTCAAGCATCCAGGCTCCCCCCAGTGCTGCTGGAACCCTGTCTAGTCCCGGAGGGAACACCGACCCAGCTCCCTGCAGTTGGCCCAACGTACCATGGGCTTGCAGCCTCCCTGTTCCCTGGGGCTTATCTCTAGGCCTCTATTGTCCTAAAGTAGTCTCCTTACCATCTGATTTTTCAATGCCCGCTACAATTTTTGATCTCCTATCTTCATATATGTTGTGGTGCTGTTGGCTGTCTACTCTGTTTCTCCGTAGATCAACCTGGTTTCTCTCCCATGTGTAGGAGGAAGTGGAATCTGCTCCCTCTTACCAAGCCTCCATCTCCTCCCAACCCCCCCGTCATAACTCACTTTTAACACTTTTTCTTTTCAACACTGGAATGACCAAACTTCAACTCAGTATCAAGCAGCTTAAATTCCCTAGATTTGCAAACACATAAATAAAGTAAAAGGAACGATGTCACTGCATTGGGGCCTGCTATCTTAATCTGAAAGAAAAATTTCAAATCTCCTTCCAAAGTGCAAGTGCAACTTTCCCTCTCAGCATCAACCACAGCATCAGGCTTTGAGTCCTTCTCAGGCAATGCCTTTTTTATCCATGTGTGGTGGATCCAAGGCCTGATTCCCGTGAGCTTCAGAGAAGAGTGCCTTGTTAGACCTTTGTTCAACTAGCTGCTATTCAGGGCCTTGAGTCTTCCAGGTTTTTGGTAAGACCCAGTCCTTTTGCTGGAATGAATATAAGGGCTCATCAAATGTATAGATGGACCTGCAATTAGCAAACTTGTGCAAAATGATTAGTGTTTGCCCTAAATGGGGCATATATTACATAATTTTTTACTTTTGCTCCAAATTTGGATGGAAAGGTGCTCCCAAAACCAATGTTTGGAAGGGTCACATAAATTGTTTCAAAGGGCTTAACTTAAGCCCAGTTCTGGGAGCTACCTTAACCAAGAGCAAGGCAATGGGGAGTGTCTGGTCCCATTTAAAATGCATTTCCTGGCATATTTTGTCAAGGGTCTTCTTTTTAATGTGATTCATTTTCTCAGTCTTTCCCATAGATTGAGGTCTCCAAGATGCATTCAATTTCCATTGTATTTGGAATGCCTGTCCAACCTTCTGGGAGATTTCCTAAGTGAACAATGGTTTCTTGTCACTCTGAATGCTGTGAGGAAGTCTAAACCTACAACTATTTAAGTAAAAGTTTTGCTACCTCAGTCACTCTTTCAATACTAGTTGGGTGCTCCTCTACCCATCCAGAAACAGTGTCCACAAAAACTAATAAAAATTGGAAATTCCCTCAGATTTTAGGCATTTTTGTAAAGTCCATTTGCCAGTTCTCAACTAGGGATCATCTTTTAAATTGTACTCTCTTTTCCACTGGGGCAAGTTCTATCTTAGGATTGTTTTGGTGCATATCTGGAAGGCTTGGGTAATCCTTTGAGTTGTTCTTTGCAAATAAGGGCCCTGCTTAGGTTGCCTATGAAGTTCATCACAGTATCCCCTTCATAATGGGTACCTTCATGTAGGTGTTTGAGAATGGGATACATTAGAGCCTTGGGGAACAAGATCATACCAGGGATGTTGATTTCCATGCGGAATTGGGATCAGTATTAGAGAATCCTCATTCATGGGCTCATTCCTCATCTTGTTCTGTGTAAGGGGATTTAAATTTTGTCAAGTCCAAGCAGGGGATCAAAACCCCTAGGTGTGGCAGCCCTCCTGCTGCTTTTCTCATCACTTTATCAACAGTTTTGTTTCTCTGGTTCATTTGAGAACCATCCCTTTGATGTCCTGGGCAGTACATTATGGAAATCTAGTTTGGTAAATTCACTGTCTCTAGCAATTGCAAAATTTCTTCTGCATGTTTAACATCCTCATTTCCCAAGGGTAAGAGCCCTCTCTCCTTCCATATTGCTCCGTGGGCATGGACTATCATGAAGGCATATTTGGAGTCCATGTAGATGTTAATGTTCTTTCTCTGAGACAATATTAAGGCTCTGGTGAAGGCTATTAATTGAGTTTTCTATGCTGGGGTTCCTGGTGCAAGGGCTTGGGCTTCTATTACCTTGTCTAAGATGAGTACCATGTACCCTGCTCATTGTTGGCCATTATCCACTAAGCTGCTCCTGTCTGTATGTACTTTCAAGTAGGGTGCTGCCAGGGGCTGGTCCAGTAGATCCATCCTGCTAGAATAAACAGTCAGTGATTTCCAAGCCATCATGCCAGAGTCTGAGTCTCCCTCCATGTCTGGGAGCAGAATGTCCAGGTTCAAGTTTGTGGCAGTCTATAAGATAACATTGGGGTTGTCCAACAGAATGGCCTGGTACTTTCCCATGTGTCCTGCTGTCAGTCAGTACCCTCTTTTCTGTTCCAATAAATTCAAGACCTGGTGTGGTACCAATACTGTAGTAGGCTGCCCCAAAGTGAATTTCTCAGCTTCCTGTAAGATGTCACAGGTAGCTGCTACTGCTCAAAGACATGGTGGCCATCCCTTTGTCATGTGATCCAACTTCCTTGAAAGATAGGCTATGGGTCTGGGGATGTTTCCCAGAGTCTGGGTTAGTAAACCCAGTCCAATTTCCTGCCTTTCATGAATGTATAATTTGAAAGGCTTCTGTAAATTGGGCAATCCTAGTGTGGGAGGCAAAACTAACTTTTCCTTCAAGGTGTCAAATGCTCCTGGCAATTCCTTGTCAATTCAAAAGGTTTAGAGTCCAGGCCTTTTAAAGAATTGTACAATGATTTTGCTATAAGTACAAAGTTTAGAATCTAACTTCGGCAGAACCCTGTAATCCCTGAGAATCCATGAAGCTGCCTTCGGTTCTCTGGTATTTTTATTGTACCAGTGGCTTGCTTTCTATCTGCCATCAATCTCTTAGTACTCTGTTTCAGTTGAAATCCCAGGTATGCAACCCTACTGTTTGCAAATCTGTGCTTTGTGAGGAAATGCTTTTTACTCCCTTTTTGCTGACAATTTAGAACAATGATTGTGTTGAACAAACACCATCAGTCCTCATAGGTGCTGCTAGCTATCAATACGTGGCCTGGCAGAAGAAAAGCCTGCTTGAGTGTGATTGGTAGGGCAATAATATGAGTGTAATAATTTATAGTTTTAATTTGAACATTTCACCTAAAATGACATATGGTATGCTTGAGTATGATATTGTTATGTTACAGAATCACATGCTTATGATTTTGTAATAAGAGTTTGTGATTTTAAAAAGGGAGCATTATTTGTGCCAGGCCCTCTATGTTTTCCACATACTGCAAAATAACTCCTGATTTCAATTGAACATCCCTTAAGTATTTTGTCAATACTTCCCTGAATATAGTCACGGAGTTCTTAATCCTTGTGGCAGCATAATCCAGCAGTATTGGAGCATGGCTTTTGTTTCCAGATACTGTCATTCAAAGGTGAGTAGTAGTTGAGCCTGTTCATCTATTGAGATGCAGAAAAAGGCAGCCTTGAAATCTAGGACTAAAAACCATTTGCTATCTCCAGGCACCATGGTCAACAGAGTATAAGGGTGGGCACTGTAGGATAAGTGAGTGTTATTTATGGCTCTAAGATCCTGTACAAATCAATATTTATCAGAGTGAGGTTTTTTGACTGCCAAAATTGAAATGTTATAGGGAGACTGGCATGTCCGAATTAGTGCTGGCTTTAAGAATTTTTGTAATATTGGCTGAATCTTCTCTAAAGCCTCCTCTTTAAATTGGTACTGTTTCTTCCATGGGGTCCACACACCTTCTTTTAGGTTAATTTTTATGGGTTGGATATTAACTACTTTACCTGGGATTCCATCAGCCCAAACAGTTTGATCAATCTGTTAATAGACCAGGTGGGAAGAGGTCACTCCTGGGACCTTTCAGGCAAGTCAGAAGCACCTGGAACTAGAGACCATGTTCCAGCAGGACCTCTTATGCGTATTTTCCGTTTTTCAGGAGAAAAAAGTTATTTGTGCAAGCAATTAGCAGAGTAAATATTAGCCCTGCCGTGGAATAAGGCAGTCTGGCATGTAGAGAAAGCTATACATAAGCTTTTGATCAGCAAGCTGGCATTCTAGTAACTGTCTTAGGCCAGGAAGTCAGATAATGAAGATGTCAGGCGCCTTCTGAGGGCATGTGAAGCTGGCTTTTCAGGGAAGGCCTCAAGTTATACAGTTTTTGTAGCGCCCTTGAACTAAGTGTTGACAAAATCTCTACTAAGTGGAATCCACCCGTACTCTAAATTTGCCTAAGTGAGCCAAAATATTAATTGTTGCCAAAAAGAAAGGTGGTCTTTTGCAAGATAAGAAACAAGTCTCATGAAACATTAAAGTTTAAATCTACTGGTGAGAAACTTTGATCTAAGGGCATAGTGTGAAAGCACACTGGAGGCCTTGATCACCAGACTGTCTCTATTTCAACAAGCCTCTCTTCGTGTGAATAATTAGATTATCACAGATCCTGGCTTCATGTTATTACATGGTTGAAATCTAGTCCTAAACCTGTCCTGGAGCATGTGATAAACCAGATGAGCCTGGAGCTCCAGTGTCACCACCTTTTTAAATACAGGAATCTTAATTAAAAAATTATAAACTAGATCTTTGCCATGGATTCAGATAAAATATCAAAAGGTGGAGAAGAAGGTGTCTTTCTTTCAGTTAAAGGACAGGTCCAGGGTTGGAGAATAGGGTGAAAATCCCTTAGTAGTCTCCTGGAGAAAAGACTGACCAAGGGAAACACATTCTCAGCTTGTGGAACTTTCCCATTTCCAAGAAAGATTGCTCTGTGATGATGATCATGTGTAAAAACAAGCCTCTACCCCCACTCCTGAAGCTTTTCTCTGAAAACAGGCCTGTCCCAGCATGTGGGGAAAAACATGCAAAGTATGTGAATCTCAGATATGAATCTGAATGCTGTGGAAAATAGCCAAAAAAGTGGCATCTTGTCAGCCACTAACAATATCTCAGGTCCCTCTGTTCCTTTCAAATAAGTGAGAACTACAACTCAACCTTGGCTCCAAGCAGAAAATAATTTAACATGGGAGCATCTGCTTTTGCTTGGCCAAGTTCAGTGCCTGATAATAGATGCAGGGAAAAAAAGTCAGAATTGTTAGTGTCAGATGTAGTCTTGGAATGACGAACCTGGTAAATGTTAACCTTGAAGTCAAGAACAAAACAGCCCTTCTCCAACAATATACTGACAGTAACCAGACAGTCTTCAGAAGTTTGGGTACTTAAATAAACAGATTTTTATAAAATGTATAATTAATACATAAAGGTTGTCAATGATGGTTGGAATACTGAGAAGATAAATGGCTGTTTTAGTTTATTTTTAGTTCTCTCAATTTTTACTTGCTTTTACCACATCCTGGGCATTTAGTCAAACCTAAGCAGAACCAGGGACAACCAGCAGATGAGGTTTAATGAGAACACTCACCCAAACTTCCCTTCACTTTGGTGCCCAGAATTTGTCCTTTTCAAACATTCAGGAGTACAGAATTTGCTCTTTTCAAACATGTAGGCATACATGCTTGTCCAATTAGAGTGGGCTTTACCCTAGAAGGTAGCAGAAATACACCAGGATATTTAGTATATAAATAAACAATAAGCCTAGAATGCTTTTTTCCTGAGCAAGTTTAATGACAAGATTTGGGAAAAGGGAAGTTAAGAAATTATTTTTGGGCACTAGCTGGTTTGGTTCAGTGAATTGAGTGCTGGTCTGAGAACTGAAGGATCACCAGTTAGATTCCCAGTCAGGGAACACCCCTGGGTTGCAGTCCAGGTTCCCATTTGGGGGTGCTGAAGAGGTAAACACACATTGATGTTTCTCTCCTTCTCTTTCTCCCTCCCTTCCCCTCTCTCTACAAATAAATAAATAAAATCTTCTTTTTTAAAGAAAGAAAGAAATAATGATATTTTACTTCGAAAGGGGTCTTTTGGGGCATTTCCAGCCCTCCTATTATACCAGTTCTATCTTTCCATCTCTGTCTAGAAGTTTGATACACATTGCTCTAGAGTCCGTGTTGTCCAACTAGTGGCCCACGGGCTGCATGCAGCTCAGGATGTCTATGAGTGCAGCCCAACACATAATTGAAAATGTACGTAAAGCATTATGAGATTGTCTGTTGCAATGTATTTAATGTGTGGCCCAAGACAACTCTTCTTTTTCCAGTGTGGCCCAGAGATGCCAAAGTTTGGACATCCATGCTAGATGAATGAATGGTACATCTTTGGATAGCACAGGTCTTGCTGTTGCTCCTAGTTCATTGCTCATTTTTTCCTAAACCCCCAAGAGAACCAAGCATTGTTAACAAAGACCAAATGTGGATGAGAGGTCCCTATTTGCATAGATTCAATTAAGTTTCTACCACAAGATCTCCCAGTTATGGTAAAGAGATGTCTCAATGACAAATTAAAGATAAGGCAGTCATGACTGTGGATGCACACAGGTTTCCATATTTAGTCACTGATAAGGCATAGAGCAGGATGGCAGAGAAAAATTCAGGCTGAGGATTCTTCCCCACGGTTTACCAAGGGCCGATTGGCAGCAGAAACAACAGGGCAGCAGAGCAGACTCTACTTGGGTCTTCTTCCCCAGGATGCCTGGCAGATGAGACAACCTTTCAGAACTGGACAAGAGCCAAGCAGGAGCCAGGTCTGTACCAGGAAGCCCCATAGCTCTTCACAGCCTGCTCCTGCTCCCCTGGTCTTGTAGCCCTGTCTGCCTGGGACCACATTCCCAATACAGGAGGTCAGAAGGGAAGGTCTCCTCTGGCTTACACCTCCTTTCCCTCTTATCTCCCCCTTCCTGTCACTTCCTTTCTTGGATTCTTTCCAAAATGTGTCTCTTTGGATTTAAATTCAGACAGAACAAACAGTATCACATAACTATGAGAGATCAATATGTACATCTTCCTTTCGGCTAAGGGAGAGGGAAGCTGAAGTGTTTAGTTTTCCCATCTCCCCTTATCATATGCACAAAAATGATATGTGTCTGTAATTTCCCCACACATCTATCATTTACATACAAAACAACTATTTTGTTGTTTTTTATTAAGTTTATTGGAGTGACATTGCTTAATTACATTGTATAAGTTTCAAGTAGACATAAGTGTCATATATTGATATAATCTATATGTCATTGTGTGCTCACCACCCAAATCTTGTTGCCCTCTGTCACCGTACATTTGACCTACTTTATCCTCTTTAACCTCCCCCTCCCCCTTTCCCATTTTGGTAACCATCCTTCTGTTGTCTGTGTCTGTGAGTCTGTTTGCAAAACAATTATTAATCTCTACATGAAATTCTTATTTCTTTTTCTGGAGAAAGAGATGTAGGGGTGGGGGTGTTTGTTTGTGTGTACTCAATAGTCTTCAATATGCATTCAAGGAGTATTTGCTCCTTGTATGGTATACAGAAGGATTGCTGTGTAGGTTACATATTCAAAAATAACTCCCTGTGTCTGGCATGCTCTCCCCTCCACATATGAGGGGAGACCCCCAAAAACCCAAAATTTGTTTATAAAAAATGGTATGTTTGCTCTTACATTTTTAAACTTCAGTCATCTTCAAAGTACTTTCCATTTCATGCAATACATCTATTGAGACATTTTTTGCACTGCTCCAAATAGTTTTTGAACTCATCAGTTTTGATGCCTTTTAGTGCTTCTGCCACTTATTGTTTCACTTCTTCTACATTGGCAAAACATTTCTCTTTGAGGACTTTTTTCATCCAGGGAAACAAAAAAGGCACTCAGGGTGAGATTGGATGAATAGGAAGGGTGGGGCACAGGGATCAAGTCATTTTTGGTCAAAAACTGCTGAACACTCAGCATGGTATGGACAGGTTAACTAAATCACCCATCATGAAATGGGCAAATGCATTAAAAGAGTCTTCAAAAAGAAATTCACTAAATCTGGACTCAGCCTCTCACAACAACACTAGCTCATACACTGATACAGATAGATTCTTAGAACACTCACTTAGCAGAGGAAGCCTGAACTACAAGGGGTCCACCCTCCAGAAGATAAGTCCAGTTTCTTGCCGCCCCCCCCCCCAGTGTATATGGCTAACCTCCTTGCCTCCTTCAAATCTTTGCTCAAATGTCAGTTTTTCCTAATTCACCTTCCCCACTCTACTTTTTCTTTCTCGATAACATTTGCAAACTGCTAACATATTATAGTGTGTATTAATTTAATTCATTTGTCGTTTATTGCTTAATTTCCCTCACTGGAATCCATGTTCCATTAAGGCACTGATCTTTCTTTTAGTCACTAACTCATCCGTCAAGCACAACCTTGACTATGCTCAAGCTCATAGTAGATGTTCGGAAAACTTATGTTGATCCCTGACCAATGAGGCTCAGTTGGTTGGAACAGAATAAAGTATAAGATCAAACCCCAATAGACATATTGGATAGTTTCACATTCAGTAAATGGCAAAATTAATTACAGAGTTACATTCTGAAAGTTACAGATAAAATAATTAGAACACAGTATTGCTAAATACTTATATGATCTTTAGTAGGGACAGTGTTCCCATGCATATACACAAAAATATTTAGTAAACAGAAAATCAATATGAAGTATTATATGAAAATTTTAAATTTTCTATATAAAAACGAGCATTAATTAAGTTAAAGGGTGAGTGATAAGCTGGAGGAAAACTTAAAACAATGACAGGCAAGTGGTTAAAATTCTAAATAAAGCTCTTAATAAATCAATCTGTATTTCTAACTTTGTGAGTTTGGATAGCTTTTTGAAACTTCATAAATTTGTATCATTTTAATAAAAATAATAATTGAATGTATCTAATAGGATTTTGAGGATTAAAAGAGATATACATGACAACATGGTGAAAAGCTTACTAAATGTTTGCTGTCATGATCACCACTATTATTATTAAACTTGTGCTTATTATAACAAAAAAATGATATTAAATATTTGTATTCCTAAACAAATTGTTATTATTAAACACCTCAAGAGAATTATGAACAGAGAATTTAAAATGCAATTGAAACCAGAAGAATATAAATGCTAAGTAAATAAAATTGTACCTGTTCAACAGCCATCAAAGCAGTCATATTAAAAAAAAAAGACAATGTGTTTAAATGATAACATATGGAGTATGGAGAGAATTTTCATATTTTGTGGGTAAAAGTGAAAATTGGTATAATCTTTCTGGAGGGAAATTTATCAAAATGCATCAAAACATATCAAATGATATAAAACATTGTTCATATCACAATCTAATAATTCTACTTCTAAAATTTTATATAAAAAATAATCACATATGTGCAAAAGAAAAATATATCAAGATTATTCACTGTGATAGCAAATATTTGAAACAATTTAAGGTGCAACAAAGGAATATTTTCATCATGCAATGGAATTTTACATACCTATTAAAAATCAAATGGTATAAAAATATGTAAAAGCACAAAAATTGTTTACAATAACTGATCAAGAAAAATAGTAACTTACAACTCTGTTTTATATCTTATTTCGATTTTAAAAATTTGTATGTTTTTAAAATTATTTTATTGTTGTTCAATCACAGTTGTCTGCATTGTCCCACCACCACATCCCTACAACCCAGCCAAACCTACCTCCCTCCCTTGCTTCCACAATACCCCTTGGTTTCATCCATGTGTCCTTTATAGTAGTTCCTGAAAACCCTTCCCCCCATTGTCCTCTTCCCACTCCCCTCTGGTTATTGTTACATTGTTCTTAATTGCAATGTCTCTGGTTATATTTTGTTTGTTTTTTTCTTTTGTTGATTATGTTCCAGTTAAAGGTGAGATCATACGGTATTTGTCCCTCATCGACCAGCTTATTTCACTTAGCATGATGATGTCCAGTTCTATCCATGATGTTGCAAAGGGTAGGAGCTCCTTCTTTCTCTCTGCTGAGTAGTATTCCATTGTGTAAATGTACCACAGTTTTTTGATCCACTCATTTACTGATGGGCACTTAGGTTGGTTGCTTCCAGCACTTGGCTATTGTAAATCGTGCTGCTCTAATCATTGGCATGCATAGGTTCTTTTGGATTGGTGTTTCAGGATTCTTAGAATATAATCCCAGAAGTGGAACTGCTGGGTCAAAAGGCAGTTTCACTTTTAGTTTTCTGAAGAAATTCCATTAAAATGTATAGATCGACCTATATAAATATGCATGCATATATCTGATACAGAATATAGATCTGGATGGTAGAAATGCTAGTGATTTTCATATTTTTATGTTTTCTTTGTGTTTTCCTCTATTTTCCAAAGTATCTACTATTTATGTGTATCACTTCTTTCTTATTAGAAAAATGTAACAAATATTATTTAAATAATCCTGTGATATTTTTTCATCATATCTTTACATTACTTTTTAAACTAATATTTTTATCTCAAACTGGAAATTAAGTAGGCTAGCCAATCACTCAGTTGAGGGTCTTCTTTCCCCCAATTCTAATGTTTAAGTGCCTCTCTAGAGAGTCTTTCTCTAAGGTAAGTTATTGTGTGACCAAAAATCACACTGAGTACTGATGGGAACAGCCCTGCCTGTTTTCAGGAGCTGCAACTCCCCCATGGCTAAGGCTGAGTGAGCAACCTTCAGACCATAAGCCACTGAGGATACAAAGCTTATCTCCCTGGCAGCAGTGCTGTTTCTACTCCTTTTTTTTTCATAACAGGCCCCCAATGCTTGATCAGTTAGCCAATGACGGGTAAGATTCCCCAAGAGGGGACCTAAGACAGGCATGATCATGTGGAAGCCACAGGGAAGGACTTGGGGGACTATGGAGAAAGGGGGTGATGGACCCTCACCCCTCGGCTTTGACAAAGCCTGAGTCCCCATTCATTCCTCGAGAAGTCTCCTAAAATTCCTTGGCTATCTTGCCTCCTTTGCCTGACTTAAGCCTGAAACAATGACAGAGGGTGGTGCAGCCCTGTGCTGGAAAGGGCAGGTTCCCCAGGTAATCAGGCCTGAGAAAGGAAAAGTAAAATCCTGTGAAGCCTGATTTGCTAAGAATGTTCTTAGTTAAATGATAAAGGCCCAAGCATCAAATGAGTTTGTTTCCCAAAGTTTTGTAGCCTTTTAGCTGATAGACCATGACTCAGAAGAAGCCCTAATAGATCTTTGTATGCTATCTATTATTTGATCCTTACTGCCTGACAATGATTAATAAGTTGTACCTGTACTCCTGAGCGAAGAAAAACAATAAAAGCTTGTCTAGGCAAGGGCACATGTGCTCTCCCCTTGAGAGTGGCCTGCCCCTTTTCCACCACAGGACTCGGTAGTCCATGTGAATTTGTCCTGAATCCCATCCATAATGCTGCATACACTGCAGGCTGGTGCATGCGTCAGACTACCTCTTCTACTTCCCCTTCCATTTTTTTGGCAGGGGGTAGGTAGAGACATATGCAAAGAGCTCAAGACTTGGAGTTTCACAATCCTGAGATAGAACACAGCTTTCTTGCTCCCTTGACCTTGAACTCAGTGTTGTGAATAGAGTGTGTGTTTGGGGAAAACCCTGATAATTTCCATAAAAGACAGAGAAGAGCTTGTAATACAAAGTAGATCTAGAGAATTTGGACTTTCTTCTATAATCAGTGGGAACTAAAGGAAGCTTTTAAATCAAGAAAGCCTTGTGGTCATAAGTCTCAGAAAAATATCACTAGTAGGAATATGAAATAAAGGCATAAATGGGAGGAAGAAACTTACTAAAGTGTTGAGTAATTCAGAAAAAGATGACAGAGGATGAATACAAGATACCATAACTAAAGAGGAGATGCTATATTTGTGAATGTGAGAATGAGTGGTTCCTTTTATGTGAGAAGAAATGGAGAAGAACTAATGATGTGTCTTAAATTTCTTGCTAAGAAAATTATTAGGCTTAGGCTATTACCAACCAACACTATGCACTCTCCCCATCTTCCTTAGTCACAGAACCAACACTAATTTCATTCAGGAGAGCATTGTGGCCAGCTAAAAGACTATGTTTCCCAACCTCTCTTGCAACTCAGTGTTACTTTGAGTATATTCTCAATCAAATATAAATAGAAGTTCCCGGTTAGGACTTCCAGAGGAGTCTTTTAAGAGAGCAACTGGTGTGCACATATTTGCCCTTCTACTTCTTTTTCCTACATGTTATTTGGAAATTGGAAATGATAACCAGAGTTCCAAAACCTATCTTACATAATTAGATAATATTGTGATGGAATCCACATTTAAAGAATGATAGAACAGAAAAATAGAAGTGTACTGGCTTCCTCAAGAACACCAAGCTTCCATACTAATCCTGTGATGTATTTATCCAAATGTTATTTAAATTAAAAATAAATCTTTATCTCACTTAAGTCAATTTTATTTGGATTCTGTTAAGTGCTAATTTAATTATCATTAACTAATATGAAGAAAATAGTAAGTGGAGCAAATGTAGGGAGATGCTAAGTTAGGATTGTGCCATGTTGTATTTGAGACACCCATATGATATCCAGTTAGATTTATACAGAAAGCAGTTGGAAATATGAAGTATTGATTAGAATTGAGTGCCTGAATATGACCACACCAGCCAGAAAATACAGAGGAAACAGCTTAACCCTCATGTATTACCATATTTCCATTATGATCCTAAATATATATGTCCCTGACAAGAGTCAAAATACACAAAGTAAAAACTGATAGAACTGCAAGGAGAAGCAAACAAATCCACAATTATACTTAGAGATTTCAGCACTGCTCTCAATAATCAATAGAAGAAGAACATAGATTGAATAACACTATCAACCAACTTTTCTAATTCATATCCATAGAATACTTCACTCAACTTCAGCAAAATACATACTTTTCAAGTACACACAGAACATTTACAATGATAGCCCATATTCTGGGCCATAAGGTAAAATAAACTAAACTCTCAGACCACAGTGGAATTAAATTAGAAACAAATAAAGAGAAAAATATATAAAGTCATCAAATACTTGGAAACGCAATAACATATGTTTAAATTGCCCAGGGATCAAAGAACAGAAAATTAGAAAGCATTTTGAAATGAATGAAAATGAAAACAAATCAGAAATTGTGGGATACAGAGAAAGCAGAATTTAGAAGAATATTTATAGCACTAAAATTTCTACATTAGAAAGAAGAAAGCTCTCAAATTGAAGACCTCATCTTTCTACTTAAGAAACTAGAAAAAGAATGAAATGAAATTCAAAATAAGCAGAGGAAAGAAAACAATAAATACCAAAGAGGAAATCAATAAAATATAAAACAAAATTCAATAGGGAAAATCAATGAAAGAAAAATTTTGAGTTTCAAGAAACTCATCATTTAGGTCTCAGATTAATGTGTTTCCTCAGTAAATGCTTTCTTTAACACTTAAAGCTAAGTAGGTATGCCTCTACTCTCAATCTTCCTTTATTTCCCTATTCATTTGTTTTATGTCATATATTTTAATTTTTTATTTTATAGTCATTGGTTCATCTCAGATTTGTCTCTTTCATTCTCTAAACTCCAGGAGGGCAGGAATCATATCCAGATTTTTCATCACTATATCCTCAGTGTCTAGGGCAGCTTTTGACACACAGAAGGTACTCAATGACAGAAGAATAATTGCTTAATGGAGAGAGTTTTGATAAAGATGATAATGATGATGAATTAATGAATATGTATGGAGAAAAATAAGGTGAAGGAGAGGTAGCCTTTTCCATTCTTTTAAAGTAAGTACTTGAGAAGAAAGAGAGAGGTGAGGGTTGATTGTCCTAAAATTTAAGTTGGTAATACAAGTAGATTGGATGAGAAATGGAAAAGATAATCCAGTTAGAAGGAAAACATAAGGGAAGTTAGAGGAATAAAGCGAATTATCCACTGGGAATCTGCCAGTTGTTGGGTATGGCTACAGCACAGGACACAGGAAGAAAAAAATTAAGAAAATGCAGAGTAAGTGGCAGAAGCAAGACCAGGAAGAGTCTCCTGTGCCATGATAAGAAGTTTGGATTTTCATCTGGTTCTCTTTTGGAGTCTCAGAAAATTTTTAAGCAAAGAGTAACTTAAGCAAATTTTTATTCTAGAATGTTGGGGACCACTTTGTGTGGTTTTGGAAACTGTAGTTCTGAGCCAGCAAGGCCTTACCTGTAAGTCTCCACCAAATGTCATGAATGCAGGTGGGAGGCATGACCTGATACTAACATTGAGGGCTCCCTAGGGAAATCAGGCCTGAAGAATACATTGTATCCTTTGAAGCTTGCTTTGCTTTGTATAGCCCTGTTGATATAAACCAGATGTTTAAATTCAAAGCATAAGGGAATGAACTCCTAATCTCATGAACCTCGCCTTAACAACAGCATATTTTATAGACCCTGACTTGAGGCAGATCTCTGTGTTTCCTCAATTGTTATCTATAGATAATATCTGTTTTCCATAACTATAACCTTTGGACATTGATTGATGAGTTTTGCATGCATATTGTATACCACTGCACATACCAATATCAATGAAATACGTTTCAGAGAAGTGTTTGGGGCATTCTCCACTAGAGGGAATCACCACCCCCTTTCCCACCAGAACAACAGATTGTGTCCACGATGACTCATTGTCGTCCATGGTGTCCGGGGTTGCTCCGTGGGACAGGGCATACCTCACTAGAAAGTTGACTCTAATGGTCTGTGGAGATTAAAGTGGAGGAAACAAAGAAATGTGGAAAGGAAGAGAAGATGGTTTGATTGAATTATGTCAATTAAACTAATAGCACTTGGTCACAGTTTGGATTGGGGAGGGAGTGCCTTGAAGGAGTCAGGTTGAGTATCAATTATCCAGCTTAGGCAATAGAGGAGATTGTGTACAGATCAATGAAATAAGAAAAGTAGAAGACTTTTTATAATAGAAGAAAGAGATAAGATTATCCTTTGGGACAAGATCAAATGCTCTTTCCCCATTTTTGTGGCAATTACATTCATTCTGCCCAGTGTTGCCTATTAAGAAAACTTATCTGATTATACCTGGATCACATGACCCCCTCATCATATCAAACTCACCTCTTCTTAGATGCCATTCTTTTTGGACCTAGAAATCTGCTATGAGAAAATGAAATAATTAGGTGAATGACTCTTAGAAATATATCTGGGTGTTACCACCCTACAGGTTATTCATGAGCATTTCAACGGGCGCCTTGTTAAAAAAATAAATAAATGATTGTGTTAAATGAAATTGGCTTGGCTTGTTGGGGATACCCAGCTATAATTATTTTTTTAATTTATTTGCATTCAGATTTCTATGTAATAATAAAATCTATGACATAAAAGCCTGATAGCAAAAAATGTAGGGAAAAGTCTGTCTATAATAATTTTTTTAAAGAAAGACTTCTTATGATGAAACTATCAAGAACTATGTGGGACACATTTTGGGCCATTGAGACATGGATTATCTCCTCCCCTGCTTCACATATCTAATATCAAAAAACAGAGGACTAGCACCCTAATTACTATAGTGACTAAATTAACAGTATATCTCTGCTCTTAGGTCTATTCCCTAGCACTGCCATTTCCTAACTCTGTGAGTTTGGTCTCTTTGTTTCACCGTGCCTCAGTTTTCCCATCTGCAAAACCATTATAATAATTTCCACTTCACTGAGTTGTTGAGAAGATTAAATGAGACTATACACAGAAAACCTGACACAGAGTAAGTCTCAAAATTATGTTAGCCACTTTTAGTAGTAATAAAGTATCCAGGGAATATGTGTGCATTTTCGTGATTTACTGTTTTTATATGGTAAATTTCTTCATGCTATCAGAGGCTAAGAATGGTCACATTTCTTTGTCCCATTCTCAAGGAGTTGGAAACAAGGCAGCATCCTGAGCAGACTATGTAATCGCTAAGGAGCAGGAAATAAACATTACAAAACACAAATACAGTCAAACACCATGTAAACAACTGCACAAAGCTCACAATGCCTTGGGTGATCCTTGTAAAGACAACAGGAACAACAATTATGACAGTAAAGCAACAATTATAGCAATTAAGCCTAATGGAGGTAATTAAGCCAACTTAAATAAATGAGCATCCTTTAAACATCTTGCTTACTTCTATCACATAAATGTTCTAGGATTCAGAAGAGCAAAGCAAACATACAACCCAGTCTTCCTACAGAATGGTTAGTGAGAAACCACCAGAAGAACAGATGTTCCTCCTTCCTAAGGGGTATGTACAGCCCCTCGGACAGGGGGATGCATTAAGAACTGGAACTGGTTGTTTATGTGGGGCTCCCAGGCAGTGGTGAGGCACCTTTTGTTTTGCACCTTTTGATTTTTAAAGATTTTATTTATTTATTTTTAGAGAGAGGGAAAAGGAGAGAAACATCAATGTGTGGTTGCCTCTCACGCACACCCAAATGGGGATCTGGCCCGCAACCCAGGCGTGTACCCCAACTGGGAATGGAACCAGCCACCCTTTGGTTCACAGGCTGGCACTCAATCCAACTGAGCCACATCAGTCAGGACTAGGCTCCTTTTAATAGTTTCCTTGTTTTCACACCTTGAGAGCTGAATAAGAACTGCACTCCTGAGGCCTCTGACAGTTACTATGGGGTTCCCTCTACAGTAAAGACCTTACTCCTGAATCTCCCATTCTCCTCAGCAAGTTCTCTGCTGAAGTTCTACCTACTCTACAAGCAGCTGGATTGAGTATAGAAGGAAGCTTTAGTGTTTGTGACCAAAAAGAAAGATAATTAAGACTAGCCTGTTTCAGATAACAACCAAGCTTTTGTTGATGAGGCTTATGGGGACGTGTATGGAAATCAATACATATAAAGGGTAGGAAAATATCTATGATTTTAAACACTTCCCCACCCCACCTCCAAAGAGTCCTGTTGGTGTTTGAAAACAAATAGGATGCTGAGCTACACAAGAGACAGGGGATAATAAGTAAGAACTCAGGTTGCCTGGGTACAAATCATGATTCTGTCACTTGCCTAGCTGAATGATTTTTGTCGTTACTTAACCTTTCTTTGCTTTCATTTCCTAATCTTCAAAATGGAAATAATTGTAGTACCCCTTATGAGGTCATTTAGAGAATTAAATTGAGTTGTAAATGCTAAGTACTTAGGACAATTACTGACATATACAAAGTGCTTTGTAAGCGCTAGTGTGAAACTACATGTGCATTTTTAACTTCACAGTCAACTATGAGCTTATTCCATCCTCTTAGTACCAAAGCACATCCTTCTTTGGGAATTCTCTGGAGCACATGCAATAGTCTCTATTTTTGTCATTGTTGCCTTGGGACAGTTTTTTAAAACTCGACTCATCAAACATTATGTAGTTGATTTAGAAAATGTTCTTAGATCACAGAATTTGTTTGGGTTCCCTTCATGTTTGCCATTAATTATTTAAATGTACATTTTTTCCTATCCTACCTAAGCCTTCAGCCAGGTCAACCTTTTTCTAATTGTGCCTCCTATTCTTGACCTCTCTCTGTCATCCATGATTGATCTAATTCTAGGAACAAATTCCCCACTTCCTGTTAACAGCATTTCATGAATATTTTCATGTTTTTGCATGGTCAGAGCTGTTTGAGCAAAAGTTACTTGCAACCTGGGTTACAGGATGATTGAATGGCAAAAAGTTATGAAAATTAAAGATAGAAACTTCTGGAGAGAATAAAAACATGTCCTCCAGAAACATCTACTTATAGTCCTATCTATCTAGCTATCTATCATCTATCTATCCATCCATCCATCCATCCATCCATCCATCTAAACTATGGCAGGCTAACTTGTTATCATGAAAGTGGGTTAATATGTAAGGCCCTTCATATTTTCAGACTTGACACTTCTTCTTCACCAACACCCATCTGTTCTCCCAAATTCACCTTCTATGTGAATCCATCAATGGTTAAAATTATGAATTACTAAAGGACTAGTTCCATTATTTTATTTGTTTCCCTAACTTGGTACCCTCCTCTTCTTTTAACAAAGCACAAATCCATGGAGAATTTTAAGTGCTCAGAGAACTAAAATGTTAAAAACAAAAGTCAAATCCAAATATTAAAAGACTCACAAGCACTGGCTAGTATGGATCAGTGGACTGAGCACCAGCCTGGGAACCAAAGAGTCACTGGTTCAATTCCCAGTCAGGGCATATGACTGGGTTGTGGACCAGGTCCCCAGTAGTGGGCATGTGAGAGGGAACCACACATTGATGTTTCTCTCCCTTTCTTTCTCCCTCATTTTCCCTCTCTCTATAAATAAATAAAATCCTTTAAAAGACTCCCCAAATCACACTAGTATGGCATTCGTTTGATCCCTTCTTAGGGATGGTGTGAAGCTGTGAGCACAGGTGCTCATAGAGCCATTCAGGACTGCGTCCATAGTCAGCCATTCCCTCACTCAATTGCTTCTTGTACAAGGCAGGGATAGAGAGGAGCTCACACTCAGATTCTTTTAATGTTTATCAAATTTAAAATAGCTTTAACCATCATCAAAATGAAAAGGGATAGGAGCTCCTTCTTTCTTTCTGTTGCATAGAATTCCATTGTGTAAACGTACCATAGTTTTTGGATCCATTCATTTACTGATGGGCACGTAGGTTGCTTCCAGCACTTGGTTATTGTAAATTGTGCTGCTATGAACATTGGGGTGCATAGGTTCTTTTGGATTGCTCTTTCGGGGCTTTTAGGGTATAATCCCAGCAGTGGAATTGCTAGATCAAAAGGCAGACCCTTTTTTAGTTTTTTGAGAAAATTCCATACTGTTTTTCATAGTGGTTGTACTAGTCTGCAATCCCATCGACAGTGTTCCTACCCTATGTGACAGCATGGATGGAACTGGAAAGCATTATGCTTAGTGAAATAAGCCAGGCAGTCAAAGACAAATACCACATGATCTCACCTTTAACAGGAACCTAATCAACAAAACAAACAAACAAGCAAAATATAACCAACGACACTGAAATTGAGAACAGGCTGACAGTAACCAGAGGGGAGAGGGGAGGGGATGTCAGGGGAAAAGGGGAAGGGTTTGCAAGAACAAGTATAAAGGACACATGGACAATAATAAGGGGGGGTGGAAATGGTAGGGAGATGGGGGAAACCTGGAGGGTGGGCTGGGATGGGGATAAAAGGCAGAAAACTGTACTTGAACAATTAAAATAAAATAAATAATTTTTAAAAGTAAATAAACAAATAAATAAATAAGACTAGAAAAAAAATGAAAAGAGAGCCCATCATATGGGAGAATATGTTTGTCAATGTTGCCTCAGACAAAGGTTTGATTTCCAAAATATAGAAAGAGCTCATATGACTCAACATCAGGAATACAAACAATCCAATTTAAAAATAGGCAAAGGACCTGAATAGACACTTCTCCAAGGAAAACATACAGATGGGGCATAGGCATATGAAAGAATGCTCAACATCACTAGCCATCACAGAGATGCAAATTAAAACCACAGTGAGATAACACTTCACACCCATCAGAATGGCGATCATAAACAAATTAACAAAAACAAGTTCTGGCAAGGCTGTGGAGAAAAGGGAACCCTAGTGCGCTGTTGGTGGGAATACAGACTGGTACAGCCACTATGTAAACCAATATGAAATTTTTTTGAAAAACTAAAAATGGAACTGCCTTTTGACCCAGTGATTCCACTGCTTGGAATATTGCGGGGTGGGGGCTCCCCCAGCAGAGCCCCGATGTCCACCATGGATGAACATAATGCTACCAAGACATTATGTTCTTGGGGAGGAAAGGTGGCCAATCTCTCAAGGGAGAAGGGCCCTGAGTCCTTACCTCAAATGGTATTTATTAGGTTTGTAACACACAGGGACACAGGTAAAGCTCATCAATCAATGTGGGAGGCAAGGATCAAACAATAGACAACATTTCAAAGAAATCTGAGGGCTTAATATGAGTCAGTGTGTCAGGTAAAGGGTTTGCAAAAACTGTAGGAGACATACTCATTTCCTGCCTGGACCCTTATCATATGGATGAAAGCACTCTTAGCAAAGCAGGCTTCGCAGGACTTAACTAATTCTTTCTTATGCCTGATCACCCCAGAACCCACTTTAGCCAGCAGAGGGCTGCATCTCAACCCCGTCAAGATTCAGGTGTAAGTGGATTTGAGCCAAGAAGTGCTTTTTCCAGAAGGAAAGGGGACTCGGGCTATGTCAAAATAGCCTGAGGCGGAGGATGGTTGAGGGTCCTTTGCCCTCACTTTGATGCAGCCACCAAGTTTTTTCTTGATGGCCTCCCACATGATTATGTCTGATTTGGGTAGCTTCTCCTCTGAGGGGTCTTACCCATAGACTCTGACTAACCAACCAAGCACTGGGGGCTAGAGATGGCAGAAGCAGAGCTCTTTCCCTGGAGATAAGCTTTGTTTCCTCAGTGGCTCACAGTCTGGACGTTGCTCTCTCAGCCTTAGCCATGGTTGTGGTTACAACTCCTGAAACCAGGCAGAGCAGTTCCCAACAGAATATACCCTAAGAATCCCAAATCACCAATTTAAAAGAACTTATGCACCCCTATGTTCATAGCAGTACTATCTACAGCCAAGTGCTGGAAACAGTCTAAGTGCCCATAGGTAAATGAGTGGATCAAAAACTGTGGTACATTTACAAAATGGCATATTATGCACCAGAAAGATAAAAGGAACTCCTACCTTTTATGACAGCGTGGATGGAACTGGAAATATTATGCTAAGTGAAATAACCCAGGTGGTGAAAGACAAATACCATATGACCTCACCTATAAGAGAAATCTAATGAACAAAATAAACTAACAAGAAAAATAGAAGCAGGTACATGGAAACCTGAGACAGACTGACAGTGATGAGAGGGGAAGAGGGAAGAGGGTAATGGTGGAAAGGAGGGGAAGTGATTAATTAAAGAACATGTAGGAATGACCCATGGACATGGACAAGAGTGTGGGGATCAGCCCTGGGAGTGAGGGCTGGGCTGGGTGGAGGAGGGCAAAAGGGGAAATATTAGAACAGCTGTAATAGAATAACAATAAACAAATTTTAAATAAAATAAATAATGCTTTTATATGGGAGCATGGTTTTTGTTGTTTTGTTTTGCCCTCATTTTTGCCTTAAAGCTGGAGATCTGTCAGCTGTTACATCTGGGCAGTAGAACAGAATAAGAAGGAATGGTTGAGGGGAGGAGAGAAGGAGCAAAGGAAAGTATTTCACTTTTTCTCCACCTTAAGTTCCTCAGAGCCTGCTTTCTCCTGATATTGTGATTGGTCATGATGAGTTAATAAATGCTTTGGTAAGGAAACAAGCTGATGGGCATCCTACTGGCATCTGCCCAGTTTTACCCTCAGAAAGAGACCCAGGGAGGGGAGGCGAAGTGGGACCTCCCCTAAAAGGAAGAGCAGAAAAGCAAGTTCTTGGGAAGAAGAAACAAGATTAGGGAAGGGAACAGTGATGTGTGGCTCTTTTAGGAGAGAAAGCTTGGGCAACTTCTCTGGGGAGCCCATAGAGGCTGGAAGAACCTCAAGGAGGCACAACTGCAAAGGCTACTCAGGAGACTGTGTCATAGACGTAGGGCTCTCAGCCCAAACAGATGACCACAAAGATACAGACCACTGTGTAATAAATAACAAGTAACTCCCCCACTACCATATAGCAAGTGGCAGAGGAGAGGTGCAAGCCCAGATTTGGCATCTTCTGACAAGGCCTTGGAAATTGGACCTTGAGGCCTCACCTGAGTGTGCTGCCAGTGTCCTGCTATAGGGGCCAGCTGGGACTACAGCAGATAGAAGTTCTGGCTACCCCAGCTAAGTGATAACCCCATATCAGACAGATTTTTATTTAGAAAAGTATTCTGATTTTTCTAGTGCATTGTGGTGTTATAAAATGTATTCCAATGTCTCATATATATCCCCAAGGAATCAACCTGTATTTTTCCACAGTTTGCTTTGTGAATAGGACTGCAGTCACTTCAACAATTCACAATTTTAAATCTCTTTTCTCTCTACCCATGCAAAGAAAATGTCATGCCCTGGCCTTTTTTATCTGTCTACCCTCTGTGAACATCACTGCAAGTGCTGGGGTAAGTGGCACAATGGCAGTCGTGTTGACGACAGGTTGGCTCAGCCTGCTGAGTGCTCGCCCTTATTTCTGCTGCTCAGTTACATGTGGCAGGAGGAAAACAGAAGCTTCGGTGGTAACGGCCAACACCTAGGAAATAAAGGGAGCAGAGTCCTCCTAAGTGTTCTCTATTCAACTTCAGAAACTACCTCTGCCCTCTCTCAGGAACATTTGTAAAGCCAGTTCCAACCTTGGTGAAATATCAGTGGGTCTCTTTTCTTCAGAACCCCTCTATCCTTCAACTCATCAAGTCCTTCTCCCAAGGCCTGCCCCATGCACTCTATCTTCCTTCCTACATCCTCCTTGGAGGTTTGCCAGCATGCATTTGGAATTTCACAACACACACTGAGAATAAGTTCAACTCTGTAACTAGTTTTGGTTGTTTTATGATCAATACCTCTTGCCTCAGGCTCCAAAGGAAAATTACAACTAAATAAGCCCTGTGTTATTAAAATTCTGTGCAGCTTCCCTCTGACTTTGATCCATTCTCATATGGTACAGTAACTGGGTGTGGTTATGGCCAAGTACATGTTCAGAATATTGTATTAATACTGGATCACACCCTAAGAAAATGACCACAAAAAAGCCTCATTCCCAATGGGCTCACTTTTGTTATCCTACATTGACTAGGAATCCTTTCATCTGGGTTCTCATTCTTGCATTCAGGTGCTGGTGTGTGTCCCATGTCTTTGGAAGCTGATCTGCCATACTGTAGCTTGAGGAGGAGGAGGAAGGAGGTTGCTGGGGCCCAGGAGTAGGGCTACACTACTCTGAACCTTAGAGATTTTGAGTGTGGTATTTTCTCCACTTTAAACATGAAGTTCCAGTGAAGGAGAGTGCTAATAAAAGTTACAATTCATTGAGGGTCTATGAAACAATTATATATATTTATATTTACATAATTAAAATATGTACATATTTATATTAATAGATCAATTAAAACCTACAAAGGGAGATAAAGCAACTGAGGTTCAGAGAAGCTCATTTGTCTTATCAGCTAGTGAGTGGCGGAGGACAGGGGCAAACCCAGATGTGGTTGATGCAAGGTGCTGAACTCCTCTGCTGTGCTGCCTGGTATGAGCCAGAGTGAGCTAGGAGAATGGC
>PVKM010018316.1:0-25154 GCA_004027735.1 Carollia perspicillata
TGGGTCAGTGTGCTGGACACCCAGCACGGGCTCGGAGGGACCAGGCGGGCCTTCCAGGGCAGTGCCCGCCAAGCGGGAGGATGGCCGCCAAGGGGGCCCTTCGCTCTCGCTCAGGGCACACCTCACCCCGTCCGCGCCCCGCTGTTTCTCCTCGGGGGCCTGGCGGGAGGCGAGTGTGTTTTCCCCGTCCAGAGTCTCTCTCACCCCGGATGGATTTCTGGGTGGAGCTGGGACTTCCTGTGGGTCCTGGGCCGCACCCAGACTACCCTTCAGTCACTTGCCCCCACCCCCACTCTCTCGTGTCGCCCTGGTGAAAGTCTGGCACCTTTGCTCAACGGCCAAGCCCCCGTTGCTGTGCCAGAGGCAAAGGAAGGCTTGGAATAGTGAGGACCCTTTAAGCAGAGGAAGTTCGAAGGAATAGAGCCTGGAGCGGTGCAACATTTGCCAACAAACGAAATGTTTCTGCGGAAGTTAGGTGGTGGTGCTCTGGTTTAACGACATGCTTGTTCCTTAGTCATGCCATCTCTTGGTGCTCTGTTTCTCCTGCACCCCCTTACCCCCTGGCAGACACCCCCCCGCCCCGGGAACTCCCAGAGACTTCTGTCTGACTGTGTTATTCGTTTGTCGCATTGCTTTCCAGCGTATGCGTTTATGTCTACAACTGGATTGCAAGCTACTGAAGTTCTCAACGGCAGCGACGACAACAGCAATAATACGGTGCTCGTTGTGTGCCAGGCGCTCTCCTAAGAGGTGTGCACGTATCGGCTCACACACACCTCGAGACACCCTGGTATCCCAGTCTCTGGCAACCTCCTGAACATCCTACGGTGATTTTTTCCGGTTAAGATTTCTTTTCCCCCACTTATCCAGAAGGGGTGTTGAAAAAAAAATCTACCTGTTATTGCTTTACAATGTATCAGTCTCTGAGCAAAAATATTCATAACATTCCCATAAGAAGAACATATTATACAATAATAGGATTGTTTTGTTTGGTCTTCTATACCATTAATTTAAATCAGAGCATTCTGTTTCCATCCAGTAGCATAGAATACCTATGAATTTTTCCCTCTAAAAAATAAGCAACTCTGTAAGCATGAATGCTGTTAAAAATGATCTGTGATTTTTTTTTTTTTTAGTATTTAATTCTACAAACCTTTCTGATGACCCGCTAAATGTGGATGGACCCACCTGGGTTCCCGTCGAGGCTGCACACTCTGCCGGCTCAGTGTCCTCGGGCAAGCGCCTTCATCTTTCGGCGCCTCCATCTTCTCGTTGGTAGAATTAGGATGATAATAGTCCTTCTTTTAGGGAGTTATCTGAATTAAATCATGTAATGTGCATAAGGAGTTTAATACAGAGCAACTGACAGATGTGTTTCATTCATTCTTACCATCATTATCACAACATGCAGGGTTGGCACAAGGGACTCAGGCATGAACAAGACGCAGTCTGTCCTCCAGGACCCCAGCAGTGTGGTAGGAGAGACGCGGCAGACGCTCCATTGCCACCGCACTGCAGGTGTGGTCAGTGAGGCCGCTGCATTGTGTAGGCGGGGCAGCGACCGGACAGAGGGAGGGGCTGTTTCTGTAGGGGGGTTTCAGTGAAGGCTTGCAAGAGGACGTGGCGACTGAGTTGAGTTTCGAGGAATGAATTTTTTGCACAGCCAAAGCAGGGAAGGATGTACATATTTGGTAGGGGAGGAGGACATGTGTAAAAGCAGGGAGATGGGAAAACGCATGGTGTTTGGGGAGGAATTACAAGCAGTCACGTTTGGTCAGATTATGAAGTTTTGGGGGACGGACAAGTTCAGGTAGTAAAAAAAAAAATTCTAGAGGAAGGCAAGGACCAGATTTTGAAATGTTTTGCATGCCAAGCTAAAGAGCTTACATTTAATATCGGCAATAGGGAGTCAGTAAAACGTTTCAAGAAGGAAGGGATGTGATCGATTTGCATTTTAGAAAAATCTCTTTGGCAGGTGTGTGAAGGGTGGATTAGAAAGGTGTGAGGGTGGAAACCAATCAGGAGATAGCAGTCCAGGTGAGAGATAATGAGGCCCGAACAGGGCAAAATGTAGTGGGAACGGAGGGGAACAAGATGCTTCTTCTCATTGTCCAAATTCGTTGCTAAGACACGGCCTGCTGTTTCATGCCCTTTGCAATAGGTGGTGCTGACGCCCGGCGGGAGAAGGTGGCCTCACGTGTTGGATTTGGGGGTGACGCTCTAGCCCGGAGCCGGGTGTCCAGCGGCTTGGCTGGATCTCCCCTGGGCACTAGGCTGAGGCCAGCAACCTCCGACTTCAGTCAGCGCACAGGCAATACGTCCCCCAAACATGGAGTCAGGTAGTCCAGGTCCTACCTGAATCAGGTACCAGATGGACTGGGAGTGAGTCACCCTGGCCACACCTGGAGCGTGTGACCAGTGCGCGAGGAACACGCCTCTCCTGGAGGCTACACCTGGAGCGCTCAGGGCCCAGGAGGGCACGAGGGGGAGCTGGGGCGTGCAGGACCACGCCGTGTCTGTGGGTGGCTGCAGGAGGTGTGAGCGCCATGGGGGTGAGGTCCTCGGTCATCATTTCCCAAACCGCGGGGTCAGATGGGAACCCCAAAGTCTCCTGACCCTCCCCCAACATTTGACTTCCCCACAGCGTTTAGCCATTCCGTTGGCCGGCTTGATCACCTCTCCAGGGAATGGGGACTCGACTCCCAGCGAGGCTGTGCCTTCCCACGTGGGCTTAGCCGGGGGGCGGTTGGGAAGGTCTCAGCCACAAGGGCCCGGGCGAGTGTGGAAAAGCGGCCTCACGGCGCTGCGTGGGTGGTTTCTGTTGGGAGTCGGGGCAGCAAGCGTGGGCGCTGTCCCCGCAGCCGGGGTAGTAATGGAATCCCGGACAGAGAGCTGCACTAGCAGTGCGGATGGGGGTCCTGGGGGCACGGGCAGAGGACAGATGAGGAAGGTGTGGGGTGACGGTGATGGCAATCCAGCGACAGCGAAACTCCTGCTGCCGGGTTGACTCATCCGGGGTGGAGGAATAATCTGGAAAGCAATTTAAAAACAGCGAACAAGAGTCCTGCACCCCAGGAAGCTCGGGGAGGTGCTGTTTCCTAGAGGGCCATGGTGAACGCCAGAGGAGCTCATGTGCGTGAAAGAACAAAGGGCCACAAAAATACAAGACGTGTGTTTTCTCTTTTTTGACCCTTCAACCTGCTTCTTTGCAGGAGCATGTACAATGCACTCTAGATAGGGAGCAGTGGAAACTACCAGGCGTGGGGGCACGGGCTGGGCCCGTGAGGCCGAGGGCGCCCGGGGACGCCGGCCTGGGGTCTGGAGAAGCGGCTGTCGTCGTCGGGGTTCCTCTGAGCGGGCTGACGGGCTATTCCGCTCCGCGGCTGCGCTCCTCCACCGCTCGCCTTCTCGCGCTTTGCAGCCAAAGACTTTAACCCCAAAAATGAACCCGAAGGGGAGGTTAAGACACCAGTTTGGGGACATATTGGTTAAATGTGGCCGATGTGACTGTAGTGATCATCTCTTCAATTCATCTTGCCCTCCGCATGGAACAGCATGCTGTACCGAGAGCTCTGGGCCGAGTGAGGCACAACCACGGAAACCTGAGTGTGGATTTGACCTTTTGGTAGAGGGGGTCACCCCGGCCAAGTTCCAGTATTTCCCGGGGCCCTAGTTTCTATCGGATGAGAAGGGACCTTCGGGGTCATTCATGCACTCATCTGGAGCTTGCCTACCCGTCACAGGGTTACCCAGCCCCAGGTGACAGGGAACTTGTCAGGTCCCCAAATGGCTGAGCCACCCAGGCTCTCTAGATGGCCCCGACACGGAGAATTCTGTATGTTGAACCGACATCTGTTTCTCTGCACTCTGCACTCACTGGAGCCATACAGAATGCAATGTCTAATGCTGCTTCCACAAATATTTGAGGACTGCTGCTAACACGTTGCCTTCTTCCACTCACTCCACAAGGCTTCTTTTCTTCCAGCTAAACATGCACGGTTATTTTAAACAGGGAGGCAGTGTGGGGCAGTGGGAAGCACGTCGGCTCCGAAGCCAGGCACCTCTGCGCTGTTCCCCGCCCCTCCACAGACTACGGTGAGTGCTGTGAGCTGGTGTATCTTCTCTGACAAAGGTGGAAGTAATACTCACCTAACCAAGTTATTGTGAGCGCCAGGGATACATTGGACAACTCAGGGATAAATTAAGCTGTAGTAGCAGCTTAAAATATGAGGATTTTTACACATTCATTGACATAACTTGCAACGCATTTTAATTGATCTTCTCTGAACGATTTCCTGTTTGTTTATGTGTCTCTTGATGTCTGCTCTGTAGAGCAGAATAAAACACTTAGTGTAGGGTCTCACTGGCAGAATAGAGCAGGATTAGTTTATGCTGGTACCTCTCTAATTACAGTCTACAACCTACAGTAGCTTTTTGGGAAACATATCACACATACCCACATCAGCTGAAACCCTCAGTCTCTTTAACACGCACTGCTGTTCAACCAAGTTTTTCCCATCTTGAATTTCTTTAGTTTACCTGAATTGGTCATTATGGCTCCTGAAAGTGGCAGTTCCAGTTTCTGTCCCGTTGTCTCTGTAAATATCCTGGTGCTTATCAAAGTGTGGGTCTCAAACAGGGGTTAGAAAAAACAGGATTATTGAACCGGTGGTCCCAGCCCCGCTGATTTCCTACTGCTGCGGTACATTGGTGAGCTAGTAAATGCCAAGCTCTCTGCGCGGATCTTTGGTCTTATTGTGCGGGGCTGCCTCGGAACTGGAATGTAACAGGAACCTATGATAAGCTACTGGTTGAGGGAACGCTGCTGCTTGTGAGGTCGGTCAAGTGTGGCGTCAGTAGCCAACGTTTTGAAAGGGCGCGCGGAGAACGAACCAGTCGGGGGGCTGGCGTTGGATTTGCGTGCGGCCGCACGTTTGCTCAGACGTTCCAAGGGTTTCACACCGTTGGAGGAAGCTTGTCTTTGGAAGTCAGGCAGGTGCTCTTAGAAAATTCATGACTCCTTCGGCTCGTGAGGCCTTATCACTAGCATTTTCTCCCTCGATTTTTTTCAAAGCAAATTCCTGTCTTTAGCCAAGGTGATCTCTATCTGGTGTCCTCTCCTGTTTTGGACTCCTAGTGTCTGCACCTGTGGTTCTTCTGGACAGGACTGCTTCTCCCTCTAAGTTCTGGGGTCCAAGTCTTTGCCAACCTCCGTCTCTCCTTTTCCAAGGAAGATTTTCCTAGCTATTTTGTCCAGGCGGGATTTTCTTGAGCATTAGACTTAGAATTTCCATGGCCTCCGAGAGCTTCCCTTGGCCCCCCTCTGCCCAGGTCTCCCCTCCCGTCTGCCCGCTGGTTCTGTGTGGGCGGACATGTTCCCTCCCTTTCAGGATCAGATCTTTTGTGAGCACGCAGTCCATTAAATCCAAAATTGCCTTCCTCTTGGATGCGGGTGCTTCTGGCATGGGGCCAGTGAGAGTGCAGAATTGTTTGTAGGATTCATACTTCCCATTGACAATAAACATGAAAAAACGTAATGCAAATGTTGTTACTATTGGAGTCTTAGTTAAAATCGGAAAGCCTTTACTCTGTCGAAAGGACCGATTTAAATTTTTGCAAAGTAATTCAATCCTTTAAAGGTGGTGCTTAGTTAAAATAGGTAATCCTCCATTTGTAAAGGGACTAATTTAAATTTTGTTAAGTAACCAATTAAGGCCATAAAGGGTTTAAACCCATCTGTGGCTTTCCATTTTCTTTAGGGCAAATTCCAAACTCCTTAGGATGAAATACTCTTTCTAGCCTAATTTTTTTTCCGGTCAGTGCCCCAGCCCAAAGGACTGGCAGTTTCCCCCAAAGGTTGTGCGGCCCTGCGCCTCCCGCGCTCTGCGAACGCAGTCCCCTCTGGTTGGAATGCTCTTTGTCTCTCTGGTAAATGTCTATTCATCATTCGAGACAACCCTTTCCCTTCCCCCCCTCCCCTTAATTACTTCCTCCTCTGTGCGCCCTCAAATTCTTGTACTTATTCATGCAGTATTTATTAGGGGCCTGCTTTGTGGCCGGCACTATGGCGGGCTCTGGGGACACAAAAGTTGAATAATACTTGGGTTCAGCCTTTGAGGGCCTTACATATTTGGGGGAGGGGGCCAATCTGTCACAAGATGTGGCCAGGAAATTAAAGGGAAAATTTAAGCCACATCGGTTCTCGTCTTCCCCACCGGATGGTCAGCCTCTTGCTCTGGGGCAGGGGCCATTCTCTTCCATATTTGCGTCCCTGCCTCTTAGCAGATTGTAGGTGCTAAATAAGCATTCGTTTCACGACCCCCTTAATTGGACACCAGTAGAAGTGTACCTTGGATTGAGCCACACGTTTTGATGACATGCTCATAGATGGTGGTTTCTCCCATGTGTAGTTGGTGGCCCTCGCTCCCTGGTAAACCATGAGGAGGGGTGAGCTCTGCAGGGCCGGCCTTTGCCGTTAGCTCTGGTCTGCGCTCTGTGGGCTGAGTGGCAGGTAGGCGCGAGAGAAGAGAGACCTGCACGCCCCTGCTGGAGGGAGCCGGCACTGCTCGGGCTGCCTGGCTCACTCGCAGCCTGCGTGCGATCCTCAGAATTTCAATTTACAGCCAGCAAATGAACACAGACACTGTGATTCTCTACGCTTTTATTTTCAAAGGCGTAATAGATGCCTTTTAAATGATTATGGATGAAGAAAAAAATCCTCCCCACTTTTCTGTACCACTGGGGCCCTTGCATTGTGAATTCAATCTTACATAAAGGGGAACTTCGGTCTCTCATAACTGTGATGATCATTAATTCTGGAGCGGGATGGGTCTTTTTCTGGGATTGGGTGCCGCGAGAGGGCTGTGACAAGGTCCATGTCGTGCTGCTGCAAAGGAAACGTGCCCAGTGGCAGAGCGAGAGACTCAGGCGTTCTGCTAGTTATGACCTTTTAGCTCCGAAGCAGACATCCCATTAAATCAGGCGACTATCCCGGTGGTACCTTCAGCAGAGCTTGTCGTTCCCCACCCACTTGTTTGTGCCCTTACCCACAGTTAGGGATCTGGCTGGGGGTGGGGGGCACTCATGCACCGCTGCTTCGAATTGGGCACTCGCGTAGTTCAGAACCTACACCTTGGGCATGGCGCCGGATGTGAGCGGGTGCCACACCTGAGGTCTAATGGCCCCGTCTGGGGCTGCGGGGTGGCGGTGGGGGGCATTGGGTGGTCTAAGGGGAGGGTTGGGTTTTCAGGGATCTGTTGTCTTTTCTGGCGGCGTTAACTTGCCAGAAAAGCTTCTGCTATAGAGCTATAGAACCTGGAGCCCAGGGTTGGGGGGCCGCGAGCAAGCAGCAAGGCGCTAGCAGGGGTCAACGCCCTGAAGGTGCCCCCTAGAGGAGCTTCTGGGAGAGCGACACACTGTCTCCGCAGCAGCAGCAACGGGGGCTGCAGGGAGGGAGGGACGCTGCGGTGGGAGGGACACTGCGGCGCTGTGGGCGGGCCAGGGGCGGGGCTCGGGTGGTCTCTAAAAGACGGTGCCCACTGGCTCTGCGCTGCCGCGGCAACCAGCACGTCCCGGCGCCTCCTCTGCGGCAGTCGCGCCTCGCGCAGTGCCGCAGCGCACGCCCGAGTGGCGGATCGCTGCTTGCCGCGGCCGGCGCCGCCCTCGCGGGCTGTGGCTGCCCTGCGTGGCTGCGGGCGCCTCGGCGCCCCTGTGCTCCGAGTCGGTGCACGGTACGGCATGGGATAAGACGCAGCCATGGTGCGCCGAGATCGCCTCCGCAGGTGGGTGCGCGCGGCCGCTGCTAGGGGGTGTGGCTGGCTCTCGGCCGCCGTCTGGCACCGGGGTGCTGGCTAGCGGGTGGATACTCCGCGTGTATGAGCGTGGGGTGCCGGACCGCAACTCCCGCAGTGGAGGGAAAAAACCCATGGGGGCCTGGGCGGCTGGCCCTCGGGCTTTATCTTCTTGGGAGGGGATGTTACTTCTGCCGGCAGTAGAAGTCGGGATCTCCGCGATTTAGGTTTTCTAGAACCCCGGCGCGTCACCCTGGCGCTATTTAACGTTTTTTAGACCCCAGGATTGTCCTAGCGCGACTAAGGATTTTTAGACCCTGGTTTTGCCTCCGATGCGCTCTAGGGTTTTTAGACCCCAGCCTCATTCTGATGTGATTTACAGTTTCTAGACACCCACATTGCACTAGTGTGATTTAGGGGTTTCTGAACCCCGGCTTCACTCTGATGCGATTTAGGATTTTTAGATCCTAGCGTTGCCGTGGCGCGGTTTAAGGATTTTTAGACCCGGGCGTCGCCCTGGCGCGATTTAGGATTTTTAGACCCCGACGGCGCCTAGCGCGGTTTAGGATTTTTAGACCCTGGTGTCGCCCTGGTGTGATCTCAGAATTCTAGCCTCGGTTTTCATCTCCGTGCAATTTAAGATTTTAATACCAGCTATCACCCTGGCACAATTGAGGCTTTTCAGACCCCCATGTTGCCTTGGCGTGAATTAGAATTTCAAGACTCCGGCACTGCGGTGCTGCGACTAGGATTTCGAGACCCAGGTATTGCTGTGGCGCAGTTCAGGGTTTCTAGACCTGGGTTTTACCTTGGCGCGATTTAGGGTTTTAACATCGGATATCACCCTGGCGCAATTTAGAATTTCAAGATTCTGGTATTGGCTGTGGCGCAGTTTAGGATTTGAAGTCCCTGGTGTCGCCGTGGCGTGAGTCACTGCATAGGTGTGACTAGAACTTGCACTCGCTTATTGTCACCGAGCGTAAGTATTTTTGAGATTTCAGTAACGAGAAGCGAAGTGAGAACGATGATATGACCAGTCGTCACGTTACATATGAATTGTCGGTACTGGTTTACAAAGTAGTTCCTAGTCTCAAGAGATGCCGTAAGGCGGGCAGGTTTGGTGGTATTAAACGGATTTTCCCCATTTACAAGCCGAAGAAATCAGGGCTGGGAAAGGTTAATTTCCAGAAGATTCGTACTGGGGTTTGCCAGATTTATTCTCTTGACTCATCGCTCCTCAAATCGTGGAGATTTTAGTCAAAAATGCTGAATCCATTTTGCTTACCTACGTCCCTATTAAAAAAACCCTAAAACGCCCTTAGGGGCATTTTTCCTGAGATGATAAAGACAGAAAACGGCTTCCCGGGGGGGGGGGGGGGGGCCTCTGGCTTTCTTATAGTAAAAGGGAAGGAAGGTGTGAAAGGTGGGGGTGCCAGGAACAGAGTATGGACGCCCCCCTCCCGCCCCCGGCAACACACACGCTGGGCGGCGGTGGTCCTGCTCGCTCCTTTAGTAACCCCTCCCTGGCTCTCTGCTGAGTCATTGCAGCTTTCAGGCTGCTGGGACCTGAATGGAGAAGGGAGAAGCAGGGGATCAGGCGTGATGAAGTGCGACCCTGGAAATGTGAACTGCACGAGCTGGAGTCTATTGTACAGATAGCTCTGAGGAAACCACAGTCTAAACCTAACGCTTTTTGTCACCTTATCTTTCAAAGAGATAGTGGGATGTTGCCTGGTACTATTGTGGGGTGAAAATTGAGACATAATCAGCACATTCCAGACATTTTTTGAACCACTATCTAGTATTACTTTGAAAGGTAGAACCAAATCACCGACGGGGTTTGCCTTGTGGACAGGTACGTCAGAGGGGAAGAAAGACCTCTGTCATGGCACCTAAAAAAGAGGCAAAAGAGCTTATATTCTTTAAGGGATGTGATTTAACAGGCTTGTTTTTAGCATTAAAATAATTGCTTCGTGATGGGCAGGGATTGTGGCCAGACTAGAGGGAATATGGTGGAAGGGGTGTGTTCAGACACAGAGTGGTTTCCACCAGGGCTTCAACCATTCATTTCTCTTATCTATAGATTTTTTTTTTTTTTTTAATTTAGTTTTAGAAGGGATTTCAACTTTGGGAATTTTGAGAGAACTTCCATTCTACTGCTAATTCTTATCCTGGTGGCCATCAGGAGTGATAAGATAGAAGCAGGGGGAACTGTTTCTAATCGCCATGTGGCAATCACTGTCATTAAGGACAGATTAGCCTGGACCTTTGGAGGTCCGGGCAGCAGAGGGTGGGTTGTGCAAACCGCGCTGTCCTTCCAACAGCAGAACCGACCCCCAGGTGTTGTGCATGACCCCCACCTTATTTTTTGGTGGGGGGGGTGAGAGGGGAGTCCTAAGAAATGAAAGAAATGGGGGCTTCCTTAAGAGTCTGCTAAGAAAAGCAGAACTAGAACCTGCTGCCCTGACCTCTCCAGAGATTAGACATTCAGGGTCACAACAAGGCGGCTTATGTTGGCAGCCTTCACGCACTCCGCACCCCGAGCGGTTTCTCAACACAAGGCCAGGCAGTAGTACTGAAGGGGGCTTCATGGGGGCCAGCAGGGGGGGATAAATGTGAAAAAATTGACAGCGGATCTCTGCTGAAGGTCATGTGATGTTACTGTGCCCTCATAGAGATACGTGTATCTTTTAAAACATTCGTTAAAAGACACGTAACATTTCCCTGGTGGTGGCAGAGCTTTCAGACTACGTGGGAAGGCAGGTATTTTCCCCCCAGGAAGCCCTGGTCAGAGCCAGAGGAGGGGGGCACTGCAGCCCCTCGTCCGTCACCTTCCTTCTACTTCACGTGGAAACCTCTCCAGGTCTTAGGAACAGCACAAGGGGAGGGGCTG
This sequence comes from Carollia perspicillata, assembly GCA_004027735.1. Lineage (NCBI taxonomy): Eukaryota > Metazoa > Chordata > Mammalia > Chiroptera > Phyllostomidae > Carollia > Carollia perspicillata. The sequence continues at coordinate 10,684 of PVKM010018316.1, forward strand.
AGGGTTAAAGTGGGGAGAAAGGGAGGAAGATTATATATTAAAATAATGTGTTTTTTTTTTTTCCTGAAAATTAGAATGGTGAGCAAATACGGTGATTGCTGTTGCTGTAACAGGCAGAGGTGCTCCTATGTTCTCCTTGGAAAATTTTCCACCATGGTTCATAGCCTAGGAGGTCACCGCATGGTACAGCAATTTCCCGCCCTATCTCACCAGCTCAGGGCTTAGAGACGTGTAGTGTCACCTGACTGCTCACCTGGTCTCTCTGATTTCCCCACAGGATGAGGGAGTGGTGGGTGCAGGTGGGGCTGTTGGCGGTGCCCCTGCTCGCAGCCTATCTCCATATCCCGCCTCCCCAGCTCTCCCCTGCTCTCCACTCCTGGAAGTCATCAGGCAAATTTTTCACCTACAAGGGACTGCGCATCTTCTACCAAGGTAAGAACAGGACCGTCGGAACAGCCCGCGTGTAGAGGCCCCCGAAGGGCCCACTGCAGTGCTTAATCTGCCTCCATTGGTCTCTGTTGGCCTTCAGTGACGGAGGGGAAAACCCCCTTTTTCTGGGAAGGGTGCTCGAAAGAAGGGACTGAACCCCTCTTAACAGAAGGAAAACCCAAAGGAAACTGCCAGGCCCTTGCCGGATGGCCCAGGTAGTGGGAGCATTGTCCCGAAACCAAAAGATCACAGGTTCAATCCCTGGTCAGGGCAGCAGGAGGCCGACAATTGATGCTGCCGTCTCTTTCCCTTCCCTTCTTAAATCACTAAGCGTGTCCTCAGGTGAGGATTTAAAACAAAACAAAACAAAACACGTTGCGAGGGAGGGGCTGGTGGAATTGAGATCCCAGTCTCCTAGAGCTGACGTGTCTAGTGTACATATTTTTGTAGTCTGATTCGTATTGATATTTTTGTTTGGAGCACCCTACTCCTGGGCAATACAGACATTGTTCATAGACAAACCTACCATTGGTTCTGTTCCCCCCACAAATTGCTGATTGCACTTTTTTGTTTTTTGTCAAGGTTGTTATGGGCATAACTAACTGTGATTGAAGTCCTTTGTGCCTTTGTATAAATTAATTTGTTAATGATAATCGTTACAACTGCAGCTTATCAAGTAATTACTATATGCTAGACATTGAATTATATCTTCAGCCTTATCATTTCATGTAATCTCTCTAACAGCACTTGGAGATAGGTGCCGTTAACCTCACTTTTACAGGTAAAGAACCTGAGAAAGGAGTAGGAAAAGATTTCTTTTGGGCGGGAGTCAAGAGCAATAACGAAAAATGTTTGTCATAAAACCGTTTTTCATTATTGCTCCTGACCTCCTCTCATTTGCTATATTCAATTAAGTAAGTATGTAATTCTCTTTATGTTGGCCATTTAGGTTGCTTCCAGCTTTTCCGTGTTTTAGTTAATGTCGAAGGGGAATCTTTACATATTTTTATTTTATCCTTAAATTTTCAAACTACACTATTTGTAAATAGAATGATTTTATTTTAATGGATTCTAAGAATAAGACGTGCAGGCAAAAATCTATAAAATTTTAAATTGTGTCCGACTAAATTATCTTGCAGACCTTATTTTTGAATTCTCACACCATTTGCAGTATTCGAACATATCAGTTTTAATCTAATATTAGCAAGACATTCTACTCTTTAGTCCCAACCAGTGTTGCTCAGTTGGTTGGGCGTTGTCCCACAAAGGGAAAAGTCACCAGTTTGATGCCTGGTCGAGGCGCATGCCTGGGTTGCGGGTTCAGTCCCCAGTTGGGGCGTGTATGAGAGGTAACTGATCGATGTTTCTCTCTCACATCGATGTTTCTCTCCCTCTCTAAAAAAATAAAATCTTAAAAAAAAAAAAAAGGACATTCTACTATTTAACTGGTTGGATAATTTAAAAGATGGTTTACCCATTAAAAAGTGTTCATGTCTGTATTGATTAATAATTTTTTATAGTTGTGAGAATTTTGCAGTAGTTTGAGCACAATGCTTTCAGTACTGAATTTTGGTATTTATCTCCTCTGTGGGAAATTATAGTTTGGGACAAACAGTATTACTTAGGTACTCAAAAGGTTGAGGAAGAGTTGCTATATTTTAGAGAATTTTTGTGAGGCCATTAATGATACAATGCAAAGACTCTGAAGTTTATATATGTTATGATTGTATGTAGTTTATATATGTTATGATTGTATGTACATTTAATTGTAGAATTAAACTGAAAGTTTAATTTTTAGTACGAAAAGCAATGTACATATTAATAATACACAGTAATGGGAGAAATGCTTTAAAAAAAACCTCGGTGAAATTAAGCAGACTCCCTTTAAGTATTTTCATATAAAGTGTGCTGTTTTTAAAAATCACATGCCTATGTTTACCTAAAGCAATAAGCTTGCGTTTTAAAAAGAAACCGACTTTTAAGTTTCATTAACTTGGGCAGGATTTCCTGTCGTTTACACCAGATCACACAGTTTTAGCGTCGTCAAGGCTTGGCTAACGGGCGTCTCTCCTCCTTCCCAGACTCTGTGGGTGTGGTCGGAAGTCCGGAGATAGTCGTGCTTCTACATGGCTTCCCAACATCCAGCTATGACTGGTATAAGGTAATGAACTCAGACTTTCTAGGTCCTACTGTGTCTTGAGAAATCCAAAATCGAGGACTTCGTTGCAAGCACCGAAAGGTTCTCGTGCATATGAATTGCTTCATAAAATAGGATTAAACGTAGAACTGGTTTTCATTTATGGTAAGGGAGCGAGAAACTGGCAGTGTGGGAAGGATCCTTGCCAAGCTGAAAATGCTAGAGCCTCTCCCTCAGTGGAGATGAACTATTAGGAACACAGCACTTTGCAAGAGGCTCATCTCTGGGCCAGCGATGGTTCCATGCGCATTTCCCCCGTACCGAAGTCTGTTTGTTAGGCTGAGGAAGGGATGAAACCCATGTGCTGCTGAGGCGGGAGGGGAAGGGCCAGATGAAAAAGTCCAGATCATCTCTTTCTTTCTTGTAGATTTGGGAAGGACTGACGCTGAGGTTCCATCGAGTGATTGCCCTCGATTTCTTAGGCTTTGGCTTCAGCGACAAACCGGTAAGCGGCGTCTGGACGGGACCAGGTCAACAAGGGCCGGGTGCGGGGTGGGGGGGACGAGGCGGAGGGGTGAGGGCGGCGGGCAGACCCGCATTCCTGACTGCGTCTCATGCACCTGCGCTCTCCCCCCCTCAGAGACCACACCACTACTCCATATTCGAGCAGGCCAGCATTGTGGAGGCCCTGCTGCGGCATCTGGGGCTGCAGAACCGCAGGGTCAACCTCCTGTCCCACGATTATGGAGACATCGTCGCCCAGGAGCTTCTCTACAGGTCAGTGAGGCCCCCGGCCTGTGTGCTGGTCACAAGGCTTGCTTATTTAAAGCGCCGGGAAAAGGAAATTGTTCCCAGGTTCTCTGTGGCCCTTTGCCTCTTTGCAGCTTGTCTCCAGCCGCCGCCCTGGTGCCAGTCCACTCAGTCAGATGCGTTTGCCTCCTGTTTCTAGGTTCAAGCAGAATCGGTCCGGTCGGCTTACCATAAAGAGTCTCTGTCTGTCAAATGGAGGTAATTGCCTTGGTGGTGGGTGGAAGGTGATGTGGGCACGTTTAGGTATCAGTGACATCTACATGGCAATCCGATGACACTGCAAACAGACACCGTTTAACCAGGGATCTTTATCTTTTTCGTGCCCCGAATCACTTAGGTAGTCCGATGAGATAATATTGACCCTTTCTCAAGGTAATGTTTTTAAGTCTTAAAAAAAGGAGTACAAAGTAAACTGACTGTAATTTGACATTTAGTTAATAAAAAGCTGTGTCATAAGCACAGTAATACTATGCTTTTTACACGCACCACTGCAAGGTCTGGTGGCGGGCCTAGTGCAACCAGCAGCAGCAGCAGGAGCGAGGAATGTGACTGCCCCACAGCAGCTGCAGTGGGTGTGGAGCTGCAGACGAAGCCACAGGTGCTTCTGGTGCTCCCGTGGTTTTGTGATCTCTTCGTGGACGGCCACACCCAGTTTCCGTTAGAAATTAGTGAACCTTGATTCCAAGACCTTTTGGAGATGTTTCTTTCTCTTAGCATGCCATTGATCTTGGCTTGTAGATCCAGGAACCTCCGAAAGTCCCCTGAATACCCAAGGGCAGACGGAGAGAGAAGTCTGTCATTTATAAGCGTTGCTTATGGCTTTCTCCCATTAACTCTGGGAAGACACGGCAAAGGAAAAATCTAGGTGTGGAGGGGTGGTTTTTGGACCTACGTTTCCTGAAAAATCTCTGGTTTCTTCGGCTGCCCAGACCCTTAATAACACCGTGATCTGAGGAATAGGAGGAAACACGAAGTCATCAGCATTACCGGTCACTGTAGACATTATTTTTCCCGTTTCTCTACCTTTACAATCTGGAAAGTAATCCCAGTAGGATGTGATTTGACCTCTTAAACACAGAATTCCATAGAGAAGGAATTAGATGACAGTACTGTTTTTATTTGCAATTTGTTTTTTCAGCAGTGAAGGACCCAAAGGTAACAGTGAGTAGAGTGGATGGTCTCCGGTCATGGGCCTACATTTGCCCTAAAGGTGTCAGAAAATGACTAACATTAGTCTCTTCTTTTCCTACAGGTATATTTCCTGAGACTCATCGTCCTCTACTTCTCCAAAAGGTTGGCTACTCCACTGGCTAGATCATTAGTTCTTAAGATTTATACTGACAGAAATAGTGCTGGGACCTTTAAAAGGGTCGTTTCTGCTGTAAAAGGCTGTAGTGAAAATCCTGCTCATCAGTCTACATTAACGAAGTTAGTTTTTTCCTTCTTATGCAAATAACACAGTGGCAGTGGCCCCTACCTAAAGCCTAATACTTTCTGAGAAGGAGAGATCAGCAAATGTTTGGAGAAATGCAGCTACGTGAAGGTTTGTGCCATCAGCTTGATGTTGGAACAAGCAGGGATCCTTGTCTAAAGTTGAATCTACCCGGTAAAAATCTTAGGGATTTTGTGACGTGTAGTAACGTAATCTTAAAAGGAATTAGAAATAGGTACGCTTTCCATCAGAAAAGCGTATGCGTAGGCAAAACAAAAAAATACAAGCCAATGACCGAACCTGTCAGTAGGAGACTCGGGTAAAGTCTTTCTCTTAGTTTTCAGTAGAAAACCTTTTCTGCGGGTTGGTTGTCTTTCACTCTCTGGATTCCTGACTTTGACTTACTTACCTGTAGCTGCTCAAAGATGGAGGTGTGCTGTCACCCATCCTCACACGGCTGATGAACTTCTTTGTATTCTCTCGAGGGTAAGTCGTTGTCAAAGATTGATCTCCTGCCCGGGAACGGTGCAGTGAAAAGCTGCTGCCGTTAAAATTTTGCGCCAGATCCTAGGGTTTGATGTTTTAAAGCAAAGATGGTGGCCACTTGCCAGGGAAGGAGTAGAAGGAATTCCTGAATCAGTTCAGGGTCAGACTACGTGACCTCCGAGGTTCGTCACCTTTGACACTCTGCATTCTCACACGTCGCTCTCTGCTTTTTTTGGACTCTGTCAGCCTCACCCCCGTCTTTGGGCCGTACACCCGACCGTCGGAGAGCGAGCTGTGGGACATGTGGGCAGGGATACGCAACAATGATGGGAACTTAGTTATCGACAGGTGAGACGACGTCGCTTCGGTTTCCAGACACGCTGTTTCTGGAACGTGGGGAAAGCGGGGGATTGCTTATTCTGTTCCTGGCTGGCTCTGCCATCTCATGGGAAGGTGGGTTATGACTTCATGAGGCACACCAAAAAAAAAAGCCATGCTCTGAGAGGAAAGAAATGGACACTTGGTTCACATGCTGCTTACACAGAGGGACCTAGAGATGGTGACGTCCATAACTACTCGGGACGAGGCCCTGTCCTTTGCCAGCTGGGTCACTGGAGCCTCCATTGCTTTAACGGATGGTTTTGCTGGGACTGTGAGGGAGAGAGGGCCACCCCAACCCCCACGGGATCCCAGAGATTCATTTTAAAGTAAAAAGTTGCAAAAAACAACCCTCTTTTAAAATTCCCACATACTTTCCTTTCTAGAACATGAGCACCACTTCTAAGAGGGGGCAGTTGAGGTCTGTAACTCTCGGGAGTTTCCAGGCAGAATAATTAGAATACAGGAGTTCGAGTTCTCAAATGTGGCTGTGGCAGGAGGAGTTCTCCACTTCCTCTGTGGTCAGACGAAGAGCGGGGACTGTAGCTTTGTGCGTGTGCTCTTCTACAGTTAGGGTTTTAGAAGTGGGTGTCCATTCAGAGCCCATGTGGTTCAGTCCTCTTATTTTAAACAGGAGGAAAATGGTCGAATGACGTGTGTAGACCTTTGCGTTACAGAACCAGTTACTGGTGGAGGCACAACCCAACCTGGGCTTTTGCTACATGTAGCCCAAACTAATCCGCAGCCTTCCTAGACCTCATTCCCTGTTTCGCAGGCACAGAGAAACATTCCTTCTTACGTGGACAGCAGGCCTGGTCACCACGTAGTATAGTAGCTCCCCGGGGGTTAACAGAGATGGGGGGAAGCAGCGGGCTAATCCCAGGAGTGCTGAGTTGCTTCTGGATTAAGAAAACACACTGTGTTCCCTTGAAGCTCACGTCAGGCCTTTGCATCCCTCTCACAGTCGAGGCTCCCTGTTCCACTCCTGCTGACTTACCTGTGCGGTGTAGTCTCTTACAGTACATCAACCAGAGGAAGAAGTTCAGACGGCGCTGGGTGGGAGCTCTGGCCTCCGTAACTATTCCTAGTGAGTATCTCTGCATTACATTTTGACAGAAAAGCTGAGGGACTCGGGGGTTAAAATAATCGCCAGATTTAGCAACTAAAAACATCACAAAGACAGCAAGCTAAGTTTGAATTTCAGAACCACAACAAATACTTCTGAGGGGTGGCAAAGTATGTGCTGTGCAGTATTTGGGACCTACTGATGGTAGGAAAAAAAACCCTTTTCAAGTGGAACTGGTCCCCCCTTACGGAAGCTGGCGAGCCTCCCCGCACCTGGTGCACCAGCGGCAGGTGGCAGGGTGAAGTCCACAAAACCGCGTGGAACTCGGGTCCGGGAGCTGCTCTCATACCGGGAGCGGGGGTTAGGCTGGTGTCCGTGCTGGGGCCCTGCCAGTGGCCGCCACGTGGAATGCTGAATTCTGGGACATGAGGCTGTTTCGATTACTAATCAAGAGGCTACCGGTGGTTTTTTGCTCATTTGTCTCTTCATTCTTACAGATTTAAAAAGGAAAAAAAATGGGTGCTGTGTCTCACACATAATATTGTAGTTAGTGCTCAGCAAATAGTTGACTTCAAGTGTCAAGGGCCAGTTATTGCTGGAGAGAGACTTCGAGAATGACAACACCCTGGGTTCAGAGAGAGAGAGACAGCTGCAGGGCTGTGAAGGTGGGGCTGTGGATAGAAGCAAATGGCCCAAATGGACCCAGCTTTCAGCCTATTCTCAGAAGTTTCTTAGAACCTCCTTGTTGAAAGAAGCTACATTTTCTACCATAAAACAGTTCCTTTAAAGAAAACATTTTTTTGGAGGGGTAATTTTAGCGTCGGGGTAGAGCAGGTAGGAGCTGTGAGTAATTTGTGCCTCTTCCCTTTCCCAGTTCATTTCATCTACGGGCCCCTGGACCCGGTGAACCCCTACCCGGAGTTTTTGGAGCTGTACAGGTGAGTCTCCCTCGGCCCAACGGTGCTCTTGCCATTCTCTGGCCTTCCTGGCTGCTCATCCGGGAAACACACAGTCAAGGATGAGCTGGGGAATCTTACTCTCACATGAATGTAAAGATCAGAATGTAAAGATCAGAAAATTGTTCCATATGCTCTCGATTCACATAGCCTGTTTCTCACTGTCGTGGTTACCGTGCATGCCTAGGTGCACAGGTAAGAACATGCTCTCATGTGAACTGAGGAATGGGAGTGCGTGCAGGTCCCGGGACATGCTTGCTCTGGCTGACTGGAAAGCCAGCTCGCCAGCCTCAGCTGAGCAACTGCAGGGAGAGGTGAGAGGAGCTCACCGTGGGAGGGGCTGCCACCGGTGGTCGCTTTCTCTAGGTGCTTACTTGGAAGGTTGGAAACAGAAATCTTAACTGACTTGGTCACATGAGACTGTTCCACACCTTCATACGGCCTAGTAGAAACAGCCCAATGGTAAACAGCTGGCGTTTCAGGTTCCACAAGATACCCTCACTCAGCGCCTCCCGGGGTCAGGGAAGGTCTCTTGTCATCTTGACTGGGACAGTGGTCCGCTTGTTGGACGCCTCATGCTTCTCTAAGGAGCTCAAAGTCACATGTGTTGCCAAAGTGTTCTGTTTTCAAGTTGTTGTCTGTTGGACTGTGGACATTTCAAACCCAGTGTGTGTATGTCATACATGGGGCTGGCCAGCTCATCTGCCCAAGATACGGTTCCAAAGCGGAAGCTGAGGGAGCCCCTGCTGGTTCCCTCCAGTGTGGTGCATCCACAGGGCCCTCGCTGGGACTGCCCACTGGCTTACCTCCCCCTTCCCTGCAGCCTTACGTTCACCTCCATGCTGTTCTCTTCCACTAGGAAAACGCTGCCGCGGTCCACAGTGTCGATTCTGGATGACCACATTAGCCACTACCCACAGCTAGAGGATCCCATGGGCTTCTTGAATGCATATATGGGCTTCATCAACTCCTTCTGAGCTGGAGAGAGTAGCTTCCCTGTATTACCTCCCCCGTTCCCTTACCTGTTGTATATTCCATTTAGAAAGAAATGCCCAAAAGAGGTCCTGGCCACCAAACACTCTCCTCTCACAAAGGTCCACCTGACTCACACTGGTGAACAGCACACAGTAAAAAGCCAGTAGAAGCTCCGACTGAGGGCGACCGACTAGTCCACCTCCCGTTCCTCTGATATCCGATCAAGTGTATGGACTTACCTTTGCGTTGTTAGGAAATTCCATTGAGCACTCCTACTCACGGTTGCAGACAGACAGACATTCTTTTGCACAAAAGTCTTGGCATTTCTGTGGACTTTGCTGAAGCATTTAGGAGTGCCAGTGTCTGGCCAAGCCCCAGGTTGAGTCTTACAGTAAAGGACGAGGAGGCGGGCCCGCTCCCCTCTCCTTGGGCAGCTTTAAGGGCACTCGCTGGCCTACACTTCCTAAGCAGCACAGCTTCCAGGGAGGGCGAGTCTCCCTTGTCCTAACTTTGAATTAGTTTCATCAGTTGCATCTAATTATAGACATTGTGTTAAGATAGATTTTTGTTTAAATGATGCAGTATTCTAAGTGTACTTCAAGACTATGATTTACTTACACGTATTATGTATATTTTAGGAGGGTACTAAACCAGCAGACACTTACTCTGGCAGAATAGTGAACCTTAGTAAACACAGTTAACTTCTGAGTAAGTTGAACTCAAACTATTTACAAAATTTCTTAAAAATCACAGGACATTAAAGACCAACAGCATCTATGCCAGAGGTTTACTGTTATTGGCTGGGAAGGCCAATTTTAACAGCAGACAACAGTCCGACTCTCAGACCTCAGTGCTCTGAAGCGTGTCCGTCCTGCACTAGCGTGGAGGGGAGGGGAGCGTCGTGCAGTCCAAGTGACCGTGCTGAGTGGACACTGGTTGCTGATTGCCTAGCTCCTCCCTGGTTGTCCCAGAGAGGCTTCCTCACGCAGCTCCTCAATTCCTGTACTTTACAGACAGGAAAGTTCCAGAAAGTTCCAGAAACTTTAAGAGCAAATTCTGAAAGGCCTATGAGCAAATGGTGCTGAACCCTTTTTTTTCTTAAGCCACAGTTTCCACTGTTTAGGTCCAAAGCATATTACTAAGTGATTATTTTAAATTCTTCTTTTTCAAATTAGCAACTTCAAGTATAACAACTGAAAGTGGAATAAGTGTTTATTTTCTATTAATAAAAGTGAATTTTGACAAAAGCGGACTCTGCCTTCCCCTCCACCACCGCCCCTCGGGGATAAAAGCTTTCCAACATTGCCAGGAGCTTTCAGACACATTACATTAAAGAATATAATGAAACTAAGCAGCCTGGGACACAGGGTAGTGTCTGCTGCTTCAGTTCACCCAGAGGCGCACTGTCACACCAGAGCTGACCAGTGTAATAAAAGGGAAAACAGGACAAAGACATGCATGAGGACAGACACTGGCTTGGTCTGCTGACTCAGGGCCACACATTTAATTTGCTTCTCCAAAATCATCATCTTTGAAAGTACGATTCGGGGACATTCATGCCACTAGCCTGAAAGCCCGCTGACAGTGAAGTGCACCGACACCATCTTGCCCAGTAAAAACTTATCCCACAGAAGCCAAGATAACATCTACAGGTGTTTCCTCTGTGCTTCTGACCGTCACCTGCATGGTCACTCCGTCTGCTAAGGCCAGCCTGGACCTTACCAGTAAATCATAGCCACCTCTGTATACACCTTGGAGAAAAGAGTGAGGAAAACCACAGTGAGAACTCAGAACGAGCTGTGACTAGTGAACTTGATTGTGCTCTGCCTGCACTTCCTTTCTATTATTTTAGTTTGGCTTTTCTAGAGATTGGGGTTTACGGTGGGAATTGAGTGCTACATACAAATTCGAAGTAATCGTTTATGTTCCCATGATACCAGGTACATAGAAGGTATTCAAGAGTATTGACTCGAGTAGGACAGATTTATTTAAGTAAATGTTTTAGGCTGAATATGTAACTGAAGAGAACAATGTAAGGACAGCATGCCAATTAAACAAACAGCTAAAACAAATTACTGCTTCCAACAGGGCTTCAAATTGTAGTTCATACAGTGGGACAACAGCAGGGCATGAGATGCCCGTGCATATCCCTTCCTATCAAATTCTAGAATGAAATAAAGAGAAAACCCAATAGAAGGCTCTTACCTGCCAGGTAGAGGGAGTGGGAGTTCTTGTTCTCGGGTACTTTGTCTGACCTCTCACATGGCTGCATGCCCAGGAATGTGATGATGTTGTTGACAGCTTCTGTGTGGGCAAGAGTGACGCAGCAGGATCAGACGGGGCCCGCCCAGGGGCCCGCCCTTGCACCGGTAGGGGCTGCGGTAGTGGGGCAGTGTGTGGGCGAAAGCCACTGGACTAGGAACTGATGGGCTCAGTTATGGTACAGGGTGACAGGGTCCTGGCCTTTTAAGTGAATTAGTTTATGCAATATTTAAAGAGAAGTGTTCTCGGGAATAAGTATTCCCACTAGGTTATTATGCTGCTGTCAGGCAAGGCAATACACCGATAGCAGAATTGTCCTCACCTTCAAGAGTTTTGGTAGAACTGAGGGCAAAAGTCTCCTCTTTCTCATAAGCATCTCCCACTTCTTCCCAGGCGGCAGCAAAGTTAGGCTTCAGAACCTTCTGGATGTGGTCAGTCAGATTCACTTCAAGGTCTTCCAGCTAGTGGACACAGCAGAGGTCAGTAACCCGAAGTCCTTTCAGTACAGAACGGAGATGGAAGGGGCTGGTCCACAGGGCTTTATCGTTCCGCATTACAGCTTGTGCAGCCTGGGAAAAGCTCGGTTACCAAGCTAGTGGGAAGTCTGTAGTCTCGCTAGCTCCAGTGATGCAGGCCTTAGCAAAGGACAGGAGGAAACACGGCACGAGCCACACGGCACGAGCCACATTCGGATCAGCGCCTACACCCCGGGGTACAGAGTGCTCCTGTTGCCGCACCGAACCGTGAAGTTCGGGCCAGACAAGGGCCTTCTGAACTTAGCATTCACTAAAAGGTCGATACTTAAAATTTCTCCTGCATTCTATGGAGACTTTTCAGTCCATGATGTAGCTACACTATAAGCCAACTAAAAGCTGCTGATCAAAACCATCACCCCGATATTTTAAATAAAACTTGTTGCTCTCAATGAAAATCATGTACTTATTTTCATCTTGTAATTACCCCTATTATAAAGACCTAAGAAAGGGTGAGTTTTGTTTTGGTCAGGAAGTGGTGAGTCTCAATTTTCTCGTAGGCACCATGCACTCCCGTTACAGAGGAGGGTCAGTCCCGGCCCCCCTCAGCTGTGACCTGAGAAGACTGAAACGAAAACCCCTGAAGTTCATGCCAGGTGTTCCCAGAAAAATGCTCTTTTCAGGCAGAGGACAGCAGTGCAGGTGTGTTGTGGGGTCCCCGCACAGGGGACACTCACCACGTACTCGTCTTCGTACCCCTCCTCAGCCGGAGTCCCAGTGTCAGGGTCGCAGTCCCGGACAGTGAACTTCATGGTGCAGCTAAAGGTGCCTGCAGCTGGAGGGGGAAGAGCAGGCCGGCCTTGTCAGCGGGCAGCACGGGCCAGAGTTCCCACCAGTGACTTGGGGAGCAGTGCCGAGAGCAGGCACTGTGCTCTGTATTATCGAATGCGACACGCGACACACTGTCGTCTAGGGTAGTAGTTCTCAGAAGCAGCCTCTAAGCTGGGCAAAAGGCAGTCTCACACAGGCTTACTCTAAAGCCACGCCCTGCTGTGGGTCAGGATGGCACAGAGAGAGGACACTGGCACAACTCTGTTTTGTGCTGGTGCAAAGAACGCAGCAGGGGAGAGACTCGGGGGGGCTTCTGGCCATGCCCATCAAAGGGGGCTGGCTACCTTAGGTGCTAACAAAGCAAAAAACGGGGGTGGTAGAAGCACAGAGATCACGAAATGAACACTAAGTACAACAGAGTCTACATTTCAGAAGACAGCACTGCCTGTGGACTGGGGGCCGACGGTGGTCCCCAGACCACCAGCATGAAGTCGCCTCATGCCGACTTGCAGCCGGCAGTGAGCAGGGCAGCGAGGAGGTGCTGGTGCGGCCAGGTCAGCGCCCTCCGTGGAAAAGCAAGTGGGCAGTCACACTGTTTTGAGAGACTGGGTGGAAGTGATGGGACACGGAGGTAGGGGCACATTTTTGGAAAGTGAACTTCGTGAGGACAGGGATTTCTGAGCTTTCTCGAGGAGGGGATGTGTTAGCTGTGGGTGCAGTAAGGGTCTCACCCGTGGTCTGGAAAAGGCTCACAGGTACACAAACACTAGAAACTGGGAAGTTCCAAAATTATTTGGGGCACAGGCAAGGACAGGAAAGAACAGACTCCGATGTAAAGGCCATATATGATCATATGGGTAGTGAGACGTTTCATCTGCTCGGTTTTAATTTCAACTCCCTCCAAACGTGTAGTAGATGTCAGTACATGTTAACATTATGTGTAAAGGTGTAAACTGTGGTGCCAGACTCTTCTCTTAGCTAAAAAGATGACTGAGACGTGACCTTTCTCTCCAGTAGCTGATTGTCTAGGAGTTAAAGAGAGTGTGTGAGAGAGATCCACTTAGGCAGCTGTGACGTCACAGCGCAGTGCCGTGGGCTCTTCAATATGACTTTCAATAGCAGCCTGTGTGGGAGTGCAGGATTAACAGCCTGGGAACACCATTAAACATTTGAAAGGATGTAACAGTTTAATTGGACCTCCAAAGATGTGTGAGAGCTTCGGTGCGCGGAGGAAGGTGCGTGAGCTGAAGGAAAAGGCCAGAAAGGCCACGGGGAGTTGGAGATGGTAAGAGACATGCAGATGGGCAGGTACTGAGAAGAGTTTTCGTGCAGGAATGGATCTGAAATACCTTGTATTTCAGACGAAGGATGATGTATTTCCGCCTTCCCCAGCAGGCTTTGGAGAGCCGAGGCATCCAGAGACCGCGGTGCTAGAGAGAACGAGCATCTCTGGCGGGAGTCCCGTGCGGGACGGGTCCGAGTCCCGAGAACACACGAGTGTAACCGAGCGTGTTGAAACGGGACAGTAGTGGGTCGACCCACAGAGAGAGAGAGTGACCTCTCCAGACTACAGAATGTGCTTTAATGCAGGAGGCGTCGACGGAAGTATGGTCATGGTTTAATTCAGCTAGGGTTTTCTGTGGCAGGAAGAGGGACGAAGACAAGACAAAAGTGGAAGTTAACCCAGACCTGGAATGGGTCGGCGGAGGTATTTAAGACTACGAAGGGAGAGACTCGGGGTCCCGGTGGGGACAAAGGTCAGAGTTGAGGAAGCAGGGGAGGCCAGAGGGACGCCAGTGACACAAGGTTACAGGGACCCTGCTGGGACCCGGTTCAGCAGGGAGGGCACCCGTAGCTGAGGAGGAGGAGCGAGGATTCAAGCAGGAACAGGGGCAGATCACAGCCTCGGCACACTGGCTGAATTCTTGTGCAAGTGAAGACACAAGATGCTTATATCTAAGTAAGTGATACAGAGACTCTGAATAAGGAAGCAAGTAGGAATGGTATTAGTAGAGACTGTGTTCCCGAAACTTTAGTGGCAAGTTTTTAAGGACAGGGTGTGGCTGACACAGTGAGAAGAGTCAGGGAATCGAAGGTGAACTGCAGGAGAACCACTGTAGCACTCTATCAGTATTGCTAGAAAGGACGGCTGACCCGGGGCGGGGGGGGGGACCCCTCCGTGGGGTGTTGTTTCAAGAGAACAGCACAGTCTCCCCTGCCATCACAGAAGGATGAG